>VXAU01002438.1:147705-159981 GCA_013399695.1 Formicarius rufipectus | reverse complement strand
ATACTAAAAACCAAGACACTGGTGAAGTTGAAGTTGGTAGTCTTGGCAAGGAATGTGTGCCAGCTGCTCATTGGTTCCACTGAGCTTCTGAGTTTATTCTGGAGTCTGAGCAGATACTGTTTTCTGAATTTTCCTCCTTGTAGTTAGCTTGGGAAAGGAGTAAAAGGGGTATATAAAGATGCCTGTAGAAATTGCACTTGTTGAGAACTGTCTGGATGAGAAGTGATGCCTGTGTATCACAAAGGATGCTTGTCAGACCCAAATGATGCTTGTTCGAAGAAAATGACAGAACTGGAGAAAGGCAGTTTGACTTGACAGATTTGTATGCTGTTTTGACTTGGTGCTCAATGCCCAAAATTCAATGACAAAGAATGGGCACTCTTGTGTGTCTAGAGAAAAGTTTGCTGGAATGTGTCTGGAGCTGGAATCTGTCCAGTTTCATGGTCTGGCACTACATTCCTGTTAGTTCTGAAGAATTGCTTGCCAAGACAGTTCTGTTTACTAGAAGCAAAAAAGATCTTCCTGAATCTTCCAGGATTGGCATAATTCAATGTGAAGAATGCAGTGCCGCTTAACTCTATGCATAGTATATGTAGTGTGGACTCCTTAGACTTGTGGACAAGGGTAAATAAATGTACAGCTTAGGTGTCTGGACTAGTACTAGTAAGTGGTTGTGTTGATTGTGCTGAGGTTCATGTTCCCATATATTAAGGTTCTCAGTACACCATATCAGTTTGATTAGTGTTACTGTGCAAAGTGTGTTGGGTATGTAATCTCCAAAGTTGCTTCTTCTTAGAGAGGGCAGATTCTTTAAGACTGGTGCTTTGTGTTCAGGCTGATTTCTCTTGCATTCACCTGGGATGAAGTGTCTAAAAAGTGAACATGAGGTATGATTAAGGACAAGAGTGGAAGTGTCACAATTATCTGTGAAGCCCACTGGTGAAATGTGCATTTCCTTTATTGTGCAAGTCCACTAGATGAAGAACAGCTTGGCTGTGCTATTAGGTTTTTATTAGCTGAAATGTCAAATTTCTGTGGTGTTGGTCAAGCAGTTCTGACCGCTCTGTCCTTAGAGAGGCCAGAGTGGTGCCATCCCTAGACCAGTACTTGTACTGGCCACAGATCCCTCACACTGTGGACTGTTGTTGAACTGTGACAAGTCATGTGACCAAATATTAACATGAGTTTTAGCTAAGAATCTCACTTCACTGGCATGATGTGGATATGCCTGAAGGAAGTACCATGCAAGGAAACTTTTAGTTGCCAAGACCATTTCTTAATTTTGTTAAGCCTTTGTAGCTAATAATACAGGCAGATTTAAAAAAAAAAAAAATGGGAGTGTCCTTTTCAAGGGAGTAGATGATTAGCTTCTAACATGCATCTGTCACAGAGTTCCTATGTGATATTGTGCAAGTCCTTTAACCCAAGTGTAAGTAATCCATAGCCTCTTGTCTTACTGGTGTGCAACTTAAGATAGTGAGGTCTGTTTTACTGAAATGTGGCACACTAAAAGTCCATATTAACAAAATCTATATCTTGTACTTTGTCTTTATGTTTATCAAATATGCCACCAAAGCAGCAGATGATTTTGAATGCAACATGGTGCATGTGTGACATGCTGCTAATCTCACTGTTCCACTGCAGTAGGAGGCTCTAAAAATGTGTGGAGCATTTACAATTATAAATTGTGCTGGACCTTTCTCCAGAATGTAGGAAATCTTCAGAGAAGTCTTTGAGAGGAGTTGAAAATCTCAGTCATGTGCTGTCAAATAGGAACTTCTGAAGTGAGCATTGTCAGATTTGTGCTGTTGTTGCCACATGGGGGACAAATTAAAGTTGCGCTTGTTTTCTGGTGCTTCTAATTACTGAAATGAATGACTTTACAATTAATGTCTTTTAGGATAGGTTATTTTGATATGTAAATGAGCTCAGTTGAATCTTGTTAGCTGCTTCTCATGATGAAAGTGCAGGGCATAATTTGTTCAGGTGTTGGGTATAATTTGAGATACTTACGGAAAATGTCTACTATCCAGGTTCATAGGTAGGTAACACCATGCTTTTTGATCCATCCTGGCAATGATTTGTAAGCAGTGCTCAGCTTTGTTTGTGTTGCTATTGTAAGCATATAGCTGATTACACAAATAGCTGAATGTTTGTTTTAATTGGTAATTTTTGAATAATTGATTAACTAGCAGGTCTCTGCTGCAGGGAGATTACCATATTTATTTTAATTAACTAATTGCACTTCTTTAATGTACACTGCAGTTCGCGTAAGGTATGTTGCTGCAGCAGCCTGATAAGATGCTTGTGCTGCTGCTAAGTTGACATTGGACAGTTATACCAAGCTTTGGAGTTCTTTGTAAACTTTACTTGTTTTCAGCATCTATCATCAGTGTTTATATGATGTAAACCTCAAAATGACAGAGATGCTGAAGCTGTAATTAGAGATGCTATTCACAGTCTTCTTCAGCATGATGCTCCAAAGGGCCACGGCAGATCTCGATGAAGATAACAGCATCTACATTTGGTATCGTACCGATGGAAGCCTCTTCAACCTAAGGAGGCTGAAGGCCCACACTAAGACCCTAAACCACCTTGTCTGCGAGCTGCTTTTTGCTGACAATGCTGCATTCATTGCTCACACAGAAACAGCTCTACAGCGCTTAACATCCTGCTTTGCAGAGGCTGCTGAGCTTTTTGGGCTAAAAGTCAGCCTGAAGAAGACAGAAGTTCTCTGTCAACCTGCACCTCAGGAAGTTTTCTATCACCCTCACATCACCATAGGTGAATCAGAGCTTAAGTCAGTCCAGCAGTTCACTTATCTGGGAAGTATCATTTCCTCAGATGGTAAGATTGACAAAGAGATTGACAACAGGTTAGCGAAGGCAAACNGAGGTCACCAGTATCGAGACCATGCTGCTGAGAACACAGCTGCGCTGGGCAGGGCACGTCTCCAGGATGGAGGATCACCGCCTCCCTAAGATTGTGCTCTACGATGAACTTGCCATCGGCTGCCGCAAGAGAGGAGGCCCAAAGAGGAGATACAAGGACTCACTGAAAGAACACCTCAGCCTTGGCCATATTGACCACCATCAGTGGTCCACCCTGGCCTCCAACTGGGAGATGTGGAGACACACAATCTATAACGCTGCTGTCTCCTTTGAAACTACACGCAGAATCAGTCTGGAGGAGAAAAGGCAATGCGGAAAGAACCGTGCCCTGATAGTACCACCTACGGAGACTTTCTGCTGTGCCTTTTGCAACTGGACTTGTCTATCTCACATTGGCCTTATCAGCCATCAGCGCGCTTGCAACAAGCGTGGGTAAAACCCTCCCAAATCTTCGTTCGCGGAGTCTAGCCATGATGATGATGATGATGAATTAGAGATGACATTGGATGTAGAACTTTAGAGTTTATTTTCTTTCTTAAATAAAAGTCTTCTCCATGGCAAGATGTAGCACTTGGCAGGTTATTCTGCTGAGGGAGGAGTTGGATTGTTTAGATCTTTCTAAATTGTTGGGCAACATCAGAAGGCATGCATGTTTCCCTGAAAGTCTTCCCATCTCTTTCTATGAGCTTATGCTAGCACAGGGGTTTTAACACGGAGAAAAAAAAGATCGGTATAGGAAAATAGTGTCAGGTTTGTTCATATGGTTGCTATTGGGAGATTTATTGCAATTGTGTAATTAAATAGTAAAGCTTTCCCAAGGTAGAAGTAAAGCTGGATTTCAAATTTCAGATGAGTTTGAAGGGCTGGTAGGGCTTAAATAAGGACTACAATAAGTGTGATTAGCCTTGGAGGTATCATTTTCATTTTGCGTTAAAGAATTATATTTCTGTATTTAAACAAGACTTAGGCCACACACCATTTACCAAGGCAGATGCACAGAATAAGATTGCTTATACCAGTTATCCCTGAGGCCTCAATTTAAAAACAGTTTTCTCATATTAAAGTGTAAGAGCCTGATGATAAGAACTGTCATGTCTTAACTGGGTAGCCGGTGTTATGAATACAGTAGTCTTAAACAAAAAGCTCTACTCCTCTGATCTTACACTGCTGCTGTTTCCTTGTGTTCTTTCTTCTGTGGAACTCCGTCTCCTGTGGTGGTGCTTTAAAGTCATCTGAGATCAGATTGTTTGTCTGGGGCAAGTTAATGTGTTTGCTTTTGGTGGGAGAGGTCCTCCACCTGTCTCTTTCTGTGTTGATACTTTTTCCTTCTACAGTGTCTTCCTAACTCCTCCTTTCGTGTTTGTGTAAGTTTAGAGGAAATTAAGAAAGTTCTTGGATTAGAAACCAAAGAAGGAGACAGACCTCCTTTGGACTCAAAACAAAATTTAATTAAGGTATGATAATAGCAAAGATAACAGTTCTTAACCACAATATATATCTATATATATATATATATCTCTATTCAAGAGAAAACAAAGCAACCAGAACTAAACAACCAATTTGTGGGACTATTCCCCTTTGAAATTCTCCCCTCCACCCACCCAGCAGTCTCTGCTCCAATTGGGCACAGTAATATTTACAGACAGCAGGTGGCGATGTTGCTCCTCAGCTGGCGCTGAGCTGCCCCCCCCGGGGGTGGGTGGAAAAGGTTTTGGTGTGTCCTTCTGAGATAGTGGCTGTAGTTGGTGCAAAGGCGCCATGCAGAAAAGGAGAAAAAGAGCTGGGATCCTCTTTCCGTGGGCAAAATTCTCTCTCTCCTAGTCTGTGGCTGGAGAAAGGATATCACTCTGAGCTGGAGCTGCCACCAATGCCGTGAGGCTCCTCTCACCCAGGCCAGCAGCTGCTGGCTCTCTCTCTCTGTCCCTCACTCTCCCAAGCACCGGGAAACTCTGAAAAATCCAGGGATTGGAAACAGAAGAAAAAGGAAAGAAGAGACCAAACTCGCAGAGGTTTCTCCGCGAGCCGTCTCTCTCCCCTTCTCCCTGCAGTCCTCCTCCTCCCCCAAAGCTGAAAACCAAAAGTGCCCCTTTCCCTTACCACAGCCCTGTGAGTTACCGTTGCTAAGTAACTCCCCTTTCAGCCATGATCTACCCTTTGGTATCTGCAGTGGGGGAAGATCAGGGCCATTAGCTCCTCGTTCGGTGGTAGGGGAAAGGAAAATTCTGCACACTCCTAAAAAACTATAACAGCGTTTCTACTACTTCTCTTATCTACCTCTATTTTCATCCTGCAGCCTCTCTTTATTTCCTTTTCTTCCACCCACTGTTCATACCCTTAGTCAGCTTACACTGCTCCTTCCATTTGTGCTTTTAGCTCTGCACTCAGTCCCCACATCCCATTCAGTGTGAGCCACTCTGTGCTGGAGAGTCAACGCAATCTGCACAGGTAGCCAATCAACCACTGAAAATTGATGAATATATGAGTGGAGATCCATGTTGTATTGGGCTCAAGAAGTAACACTCTTTGTTAGCAGTGCTGACCAATGTGATGTTATGATATGAAGTCAGGAGAAACATAGAGTTCCAGGGAAAAACTGGTGCAGTGATGTCTCCCTTTTTAAGAAGAAGTTGGCTTCAGTCTCATAGGAATGGTTGTATTACTACTCAAATTTTCTGAAAGCAAAAAATACCATTGACTTTAAAAACGCTTTGTTGTGCTTGTGGGCACTTCTTAAAATGCCACCATTCTCTTATAAAATGAAAGTTTCCATTTCTTAGAGCGTTGCTTGGTCAATTCGTCTGGTGTCTGTCTACCATATTATTAAACTGCACGCTTTTGACTTAACACAACTAAGTTGCCCAACTGATTGATGGCCAGTGTCTGTGTAATGCAGGTTAAGTAGTCATTTTCCTATAATGCACGTCTATGTCTCATAAATCAATGGACTTCCCTATTTTTTTCCCTCCCAGGTGTTCCCTTTCACCCACTGACACACCCCCCATCCCCAAAAGGAGATTGTTACGACTTTGAAATTAGAGTTTAACAGATTTAAAATAATGTGATACATTGGTCTTGTTGGTTTGGTTTGGTTCAGTTATTAGGAGGTTGCAAGTATGGAAAATACTTGCTTGATTTCTATTTTGAAACAGCTTCTTCCTGGAAAGATGGAAAAAATTCTACATGTGTACAGATAGTGTTCTTGGATTGCCACTGTTATTGTTGACTGCACAGTGTGCTTCAGTTCTCAGTTTCAGTTATTCTTGTTATTGTCCTGTTTGGAGAAGATGAAAAGAAAAAGGCTTGTGGGGGGAAGGGGAGCAGTATTTTTAAACTGCTCTCTGTATTTTCATCCTCCAGCTAAATGTCAATTTGAAGCATTTTGCTTGAAAATCCAGTTTCTCAGAGAATAGCATTTTATGTCATTTAATTATAGAAAATTAATAGTTCTGAATGGTTTAAATACATAAAAGCAGAATGCTACAATAAAGCAGTGATTTGGATTATTCCTTTTAACCTTTAATTGTAGTCATATATATTAAGCTTATTGTAATTTGTTTCAGAACTAATCAAATCTATTTATTTATTGAGTTAGCTACTCTGAAATTTGTCCTGAACAACCAGTGTGCAAACAAGTAATCTGTAATATTTTACTTTTCTGTTGTTGATTCAAATGGTAATTGCAGATTGTTGTTATAAACAAAAATAACTCCTAGCTAATATGCTTGATTTGTAGCTGAGTTCCATTCTCAAAATGTAAATTTGAGAAGCCTGGGTGCCGATAAGGCTGAAGTATTTGAAAACTCCTGCATTTGGAGGTGGGGAGACTGATATTTTTGTTTGTTTACTTCATCTTGATTTGCTTTGTTTTTAAAGCAGAACAGTGCTAGAAATACTTTGGTGAGTTATTTAGTAAATAACTTTAGTGTGATTTTATAGAAGACAGTGCATTTCAAATTGTTCTGAAGGATGTTCAATAGCTGGACTGTTGCTGTGCTGGACATCCACTTTTATCTCTAAATGTTAGCATGTAACTGGCTGATAGGAGATCTAGTTACACTGGGAGTCATGGGTGACTAACATGTCTAACACACAGCTCTTTCTTTTCTTTTTTCTTTTTCTCTTTTTCCTTTTTTTCCTCTTTTCTTTTTTTTTTTCCTCTTCCCTGTTTCCTTAAGGATTTGCAGCACTTGCAGCAGCTTCAGCAGCAGAATCTCAACCTGCAACAGTTTGTGTTGGTGCATCCAACAACCAACTTGCAGCCAGCACAGTTCATCATCTCACAAACACCGCAGGGGCAGCAGGGTAAGTGCTTCTTGCCAGAAAAGCAAATCATACACGGCTTTTGTTTTTAGAGGAGAAAATGAAACTGAGGTGGTTCATACACCTTCTTCACCAACTGTTGATAATCCGTAGGAGAAAAACAGTATTGCAATTGGGAAATTCTAACAGGTTGTCCCTCTGTTGGTGTTAGACCTCAGCTGTGTCAAAATTTTGTGTAGCTAACTTCTCAGGGAGGATCAATCCAGAGAGCAAGTAATGGCAGCATTTGTTAGCAACAAGGCCTATTAGAAAACACTGTAACACCCGAATTTTTGGACCAGACTCTCAAGAAGCAAGACTGCTGGAAAGTGAAGCTGGAGATGTCTCCAGAACTCAAAGGCAGAATGCTATGAGGTGAAGGCGTGGAAGGCTGTCTTGGCTGTCTGGATTAGGTTTATGCTCAAAGGGCTTCAAAATTCTATGACTGTGTTGTGGTTTATATCAATAATATATACAAAAAAGGTAATGCACAGTGCAGCTCCTCACAACCCACTCACTGACTGACGTCCAGCCAGTTCCCAAGCAGTGACCCCTAGCCTGCTTTCCCTTCTTCGTTTGTATACTGAGCATGAGACCAGGTGGTGTGGAATATTTCCCTTTGGTCCATTTGGGTCAGCAGTCCTGGTTCTGTCTTCTCCCAGTTCCTTGTGCCACACAGCCTACTTGTTGGCGGGGTGGTAGGAGAGGCTGAAAAGTCCTTGACTCTGTAATGCTTAGCAACAAATAAAACATCAGTGTGTTATCAACATTGTTCTAATCCTAAATCCAAGCCACAGCACTATACCAGTGATTAGGAAGAAAATTAACTCTATCCCAGTCAAAACCAGGACAGACAGGAATAATATCAGAGAATGGAAAGTTCTTGTGGGAGACTAGAAAGGGAGACTTAAGCCTAAAGTGGCGTACAGTGAATTTTGTCATAAAATGAAATAATAATTACACCTCGGGAAAAGACCTAGAGTGGTTGATTTATGTAACAGCTCTTATAATAATATTTGGGCAATGCACTGGGTGTGACTCACATGCTAAAGACAAGCCAAGGCGGTGGGAAATGGTGGTGGGCCAGACCAGCTAAGATGTTGTACAGTAGCTGTGTTGTAAGAACTAATGCGTTTATGTTGCAATGCATCACTGTGCTGATTGCAGCCTGTTTGTTGATGCCCATGGAAAACTGTGTTTAGACATGGCCCCTGATGCTGATATACTCCAGTGATCTTTTTTTTTCTCCTCTCTGTTCTACATGAACTCTACTCACGTGTTCAGGTCTAGTAATCCAAACATTCTTGCTCAAAAGGCAAATCCTGTTATGCTTGAAGAGCCCTCCAGAGCCTGGCTGTCCTGTAAAGCAGCTCTTTGCACCTCATTTTCTTCTGTTCCTTTCAATTTTTTCATGCATCATTCTTTCTTATATACTTTGACTTGGATAGAATCTGGCGCTTTCCATTATGCTGAAGCCCTCTTACTGTCTGAATGCTCTCAGATTTGAATAAGGGGTTAGTCAAAATTAACTTCCTTTCAATAGGACTTGATTTAGAGCTTTTATACTAGCACTGGGAGAAGATGGCTAAAATGCTGTTCATGCAAGCATTTAGTGATGTACTACTGCTTTCTTAAAATAAAGCAAAACTTACAAACTTAACATATTGTTCTAGAAGAAATCAAACCACCAAAATGTAGTTCAAGGATACTTTAAAACAGATTTTTTTTAATAAATTCTTTTAGGGAAGCAGCAAGCACTAAAGGATTATTTTGAAAAACTCATTGATGTTAATGTCTGCTTGAATTTTTCAGCTAAATTCTGCTGGTTTTCTAAAATGTCTCTGAAGATGCTTCAAAAAAAGGGATAACTAAGGGAAGCAAATTGTATCTATTTCCCAAAGTGAATTGTTTGCATTATAGAAAGGAAGGCTTTTTTAATCTGTTTAAAGTCTCCTGAAGTACGGTAACTACTAGAGGTGGTTTTCATAGTACCTTTTTCAGGGGGCATCTGTAGAATTTTTTCTTCACTGCAGTATTACTGTCACTGGTGATGCAGCATGTGTACAAACATTGTGTTTTACTGGTAATGTGCAGCCTGGGCAACTGAGTAGCTCAAAAACAGGAAGATTTATATGCTGAAATCTTACTCTAGGCCATTAGTGCATGACAACCTTCCAAACTGAAATGCTGAATAGATCTCGTTTTCTTCCTGAGCACTCAATGATAAAGCAACATGTATAATACCCCTTTTATCACTTTTTCATATGCCTTTTTTGCAGTATTTGCCAATTATTATTAGATGATCTCAAACTGTACATTATTGTTTATGAGAAAGATTGAGACAGTGTGTATTTTTTAGTTATTTGCCCTTGCAGCTGACTTTTCCATGTTGTTCTTGTCCTATTGCTCTATTAGTAAACTTCATAAAATAATAAATATTCTGAGGAAACTAGCATAGAGTTTTCTTCAAAACCAGTGGCATTAAGATTTCTTTCGATGCCTCACTGGTACTGCATGGAGCTTTATATGTATGTATACATTTAATAACTAACATGAAAAATCAGATTTATGTATCAATTATTCTGGAAGAAAGTTGTTGCTTTACAGACTATGCTACATATTTTGTGTATGCCATGTCGTAAAAACAAGATACTGTTCTTTACTTATTGCCCTCAAAACTCTTCTCATTTTAAAAACAGTGTATCTCTAAACAAGATTTTAGAAGACATGTAGACATTTAGTTAGCAAAAACTTTTTAGTTGAAGAGGTGATGGGGTACAGAGAAATGCAATCATGAGCAGTCATAAGTATATTTTTGAAGGGGTCAAACTTCATGACCCTAGATGCAACTTTTGAAAAATTTTCGAAAATTCAATGCCTGAAGTATTAGTCAGTGACTAGGATGTTATTCTCCTGTCTTTAACACACATTATAGCTACCAGCAGCAGATATGAAATTTTCCCCATAAATCCACTGCCATATGTTTAATGTAGTCACCTTCCTTTTTCAGACAATTTCTGGCTGTTTGGTGGGTTGTATGAAACAAATTTTAAAGTTCTCTTTTTCATGACTGGTATTTGGAAACATCCTAACTGAAGGAATTGTCTCAAGCCTTAGCAGTTATGCAGAAGATTGAATGGAAATAGAAATTCGGAAAAATTTCTTATTCAGAGTGACTATTGTCGATATTCTTGTTAAAGCCATAGGCAGTGACTGTAATGTCTTTATATCTATTGTATCTTTTCTTGTATCTAACAGATCTGTCTCTATTATAATCAATTCAACATCCCTTACTACGATTATACCTGCTTCTTAGAAATATTTCCCTCATCAGGTGACTGTTCACCTTTCTACTTGGGAGATGTTGCCAATAAAAGTCATATCAGTAAAAATCTGAATGGAGCGAGAAATTGGTGCTGCATTTAATATAAATTAATCTTGCAAACAGAAGTTAAGATCAAAGAGAGTTAGAAATAGTACTTATAAAAAAAATATCCATAAAGGCAAGACCAACTTGGAAGACCAGCTACTGATTCCCTTTAAACATTGAAACTGGGCTTACGTACTCTCAAGTTACTGCTGTTTATCATTAAAGACCTTGTTTTATGATTTCATTTTTTTTATTGTAAATGGATGATGATAGCAGGCCAAACCCCTCCCTGGTGTCTTCTTTTATATGTGTCCTGCAGACTCTGAGGCGTCACTTACATGAAAGCTGTTGTAATGGCTTTGTCTTGCAAGCTGACTTCCAGGATATGTCTGTGAGAAGATGAACAGCTTTGTCAGAGATAAAGCAGTCAAGTTCCTAGATGAAAAAATTCACTCTTTAGGGAGATCATTTAGGAATGAATTATGTATTATGCTTCTGGGCCAACTTTTTAAAAATTACGCTGAAAAAGTCTGCACTTGAATGTTTGGTTTATCTTTTGTTTAATTTTAGATAGTAAGAACTGAACCCCCAAACAGTCCTTGGGGACTGTTGGCTGGCAGGAAGAATTTTTTGGTTTGGACCATTATTCATGCTGCTCATAGACATTACAGGAAAAGTACCGAATGATGGTAGATGCATTTACTTTAACTATTAAAAGACATTAAATACCTCTAAACTGTCATACTTTGCAAAGATCTTTGCGTCCATGCAGTCATTCTTTTAGGGTGTCACGTAGGTAATATGCATGCCATATTTAGTGTAACAATACCACAGGGCTCTTAGAACCCAGGGCAGAGGGTTAGGAATAAGATATCTTAAAGTATACAAGTATACCATATAAGCTTTTATAGATTAAAAAAAATCATGTGGGCTGGAAGGGACCTCCAGAGGTCTTGTAGTATTGCTCAAAGCAGGTCCAATTACGGCAGCAGGCTTGGCACCTCGGCCAGTCGAACATATCCAAGGATGGAGTTTCTGCAACCTTTTCAAGTACCTACCCCAACAGTTAATTGCTCTCGTGGTTAAAAAAAAAAAATAAAGGCACCAAAAAAACCCAAACAAACAAACAAAACAAACAAACACAAAAAAAACACCCACCAAAATCAAAACCTAAACAACATTTCCTGCATCAGTCTTCAGGATGTTGTTTGTCCAACCAGTCTAGACCCTGACTTCTAGACTGTTAACAACTTTCCCCATATTTGGTCTTGTTCACAAACTTGCTGAGAATATGTTTTGTCATCAGCCTTACTGGTGAAAGACATTACAGAATCACAGAATTGTTTCGTTTGGAAAAGCCATCTGAGATCAAGATGGCTTGATGGCCATCTTGGCCTATGACCAAACACCTCCCTGTCAACAAGACCCTGGCACTGAGTGCCACGTCTAGTCTTTTCCTAAACAACTCCAGGGATGGTGACCCTACCACCTCCCTGGACAGCCCATTCCAGTGCCCAATCTCCCTTTCTATGAAAAAACTTCTTCCTGATGTCCAAACTGAACTTTGCCTGGCGCAGCTTAAGCCCATGCCCTCTTGTCCTATTGCTGGTTGCCAGGGAGAAGAGACCGACCCCGACCTGGCTACAACCTACTTTCAGAGAGTTACAGAGAGTGATTAAGGTCACCCCTGAACCTCCTCTTCTCCAGGCTGAGCCC
>VXAU01002438.1:118472-147666 GCA_013399695.1 Formicarius rufipectus | reverse complement strand
GCTGCTCCTCATAACACCTGTGCTCCAGTCCCTTCCCTAACACCTTTACCCTTCTCTGGACATGCTCCAGCACCTCAATGTCCTTCCTAAATTGAGGGGCCCAGAACTGGACACAGCACTTGAGGTATGGTGTAACCAGGGACAAGTACAGGGTAAGAATCACTGTCCTGGTTCTGCTGGCCACACCATTCCTGATCCAGGCCAGGATGTTATTTGCCTTCTTGGCCACCTGGGCTCATGTCAGTCAGTACCCCCAGATCACTTTCTGCCTGGCTGCTCTCCAGCCAGTCTGTCCCCAGCCTGTAGTGCTCCATGGGGTTGTTGTGGCCAAAGTGCAAGACCCATTTATCTAGGCTGTCCAGGTCCCTCTGCAGAGCCCTCCTACCCTCCAGCAGATTGACACCCACCAACTTGCTGATGGTGGACTCAATCCCCTCATTCACATCATCATTTAAGATAATAAACAGGACTGGGCCCTGGGGAACACCACTAGTGACAGGATGCCAGCTGGATGCAGCACCATTCCCCACCACTCTCTGGACTTGGCCATCCAACCAGTTCCTAGGCCAGCAGAGAGTGCCCCTGGTCCAAACCGTGGACTGCAGTTTTTCCAGGAATGTGCCATGGGGGACACTGTCAAAGGCTTTGCTGGAGTCCAGACAGACACATCCGCAGCTTTCCCCTCATCCACCAGGCAGGTCACCTGGTCACGAATGGAGATCAGGTTGGTCATGCAGGACCTGCCATTCCTAAATTCATCCCGTCTGAGTCTGGTCCCCCCGACCATCCTGTAGGTGTCATAGGTTCACACTCAAGATGATTGTTCCTCAACCTTGCTGGGCACTGAGGTGAGACTGACAGGCCTGGAATTTCCCAGAACCTCCTTCTGGCCCATCCTGTGATGAGCGTCCTGTTGGCCAACTTCCAGTGAGCTGGGGCTGATGGTAACTGATGGAGAGCAGCTTGGTGAGCTTTCCTGCCAGCTCCCTCATCACCCCAGGTTGGATCCCCTCTACTCCCACAGACCTGTGAGCATCTGGGTGGCTCAGCAAGTCACCAGTTGCTTCCTCCTGTTTTACAGGAGGGCTATTCAGCTCTCCACCCCTGTCTGCCAGCTCAGGAGGCCAGTTGTCCTGAGGACAACCTGTCTCACTGTTGAAAACTGAGGCAAAAAGGCAAACCAAAAGAACCCCAGCACACCCCCACCTAAAACACAATCCACCACCAGGGAGCCAAGAGGGTGGCTGTGCCCTGCCTGCATGAACTGCCTCCACCACATTCCTGGATGTTAAGCTGGATTGGTGCCAGTGTGAGTCCCTAAGGAAATCGCATTGTCTGGAGCACCAAGATCTCATCAGATGCCCAAAAGTTGCAGGTTTGGATTTACACTGTGGGTAAAAGGCTGTGCTTTGTGCCCTTTGAGTTAAGTCACCAAAGTTACCTTGGACAGCAGTGGGGAGCAGCAGTTCCTTCTCCAAAAAGAAACTAAGACGAAGCTTAGACTAGTTCAAGACATGTATGAAAGGAGCAAAACTGCAGCTGCCCACCCATGAAAGCCAGCAAGTGCCCAAAGTGTGTGCATGGCAACTGCCTAAAAAGGCTGTAATCAGGGGAAGAGACACATCCTTTTCCAAAACAGTTCAGCTGCTTTCCCTCTCCCCTGGTCCTTGCTTTAGTCATCTGCAGGTTGAACTGACTTGTTCTGTCTGCAGTTTCTGCTTTAGACACCTTTTATCAGCATCTCTTAAACAGGATGAAATTACGTTAAAACAGTAGATTATACATCTTCAGATTACTTTATACTGTCATTCCATCATAATTACTTCAGAACATATGAGTGAGAATAAAATTGGGAAGAGCATAGCCATTCTGTTCTCTTTAGCAAAAGTGTTGCTGCCAGAAAAACATCAGGTGGGATTTGTTTGAAGACGAAAAGTCACAAAAGAATAGTTCTAATTACTCTGATTGCAGTCATAAGACAAGTCAGTAACTTGTAATCGATTGTGTTTCCAGAGCTGAAATGTGGTCGCTGTCAGCTGCCTAGTTTGTCTCATTGTTGGTCAGGTACCTCTCTGGTGTCAGTGTCATGGGTTTACCCCTTTCTATTTCAAGCTGTCAGTTAAAATCCACTGTCACTAGATGAAGGACAAAACTTCACTTAGAGGTGACTGTTCACTAATTAGTATTTCGTTTTGGGCAGCTAAAATCAGCTTTTAGATGAACAAGTATTTGTATTGTAAAAAGCACAGTGGAACTGTAGTAGGTAGCTGTCTTGGAAGTTCCTTAAGCAGCTCTGTTCCCTCACTGTGGCTTTTCAAAAACACAGCTGGAACTTTTTGATTATGTGGTGCAAAGCAAATTTACATAGTTGTCTGTGCTGTGCTATTATGTTGCATAAGCAGCTGCCTGTATTCAATAGGTCTTGAGCATTTTGATAGCAACACATTATATTTAAAATACATATTCAACTCTGTTAAACAAAAAACAAGTATCACTGTCAGAAGACAATCCTTCTGTAGTTGTGCAGCCCTTACTGAGGATTCATTTTCTCCTTCCTACCCATTGTAGTTCCTCTTTTCATGTTTTCCCTTAACCTGCCTAAAACATCCAGTTTCTCACTCAATATTTAACAAGTCCTAAATTCCTGTGTCCCTTAGCTATATTCTACTAAGAGGTAGATCAGGCAGATGATGATGTTGAATTTAAGTGGTACTTAGTTGGTGTTCTGTCCTCTGAGTGGGATAGTGGCCATCTGTCCTCATTCCCCCTTGGTTAGGAACTTGGTGTATTGAAGGTGCCTATGAAGTGTAAGTTTAATTAGTCAGGTTCTTAAAGTATGATAGTGAAAATTGATAGTCATAGGCAGGAGTTACCAAAAAAAATACAGTTAACATTTTTCACAATAAATTTGAGTGATTTCACTACCTATAGGTGTATTTTTGTCAAGATTCTGTCCCTTAAAAATATATACATTTTTGTATTAAAACGGCAAAACAAATCATGTAGATCCTGGTTAAAATATATAGATGCAAGCATATATTTCAGTTTCCTGAGAGATTTAATGAACTATACAAATAGTGGACTGTTAGAGAACTTATTTTTAGATTGACAGCTTATTGTGTATATTGATTCTATCAGTTGCAATTGTTCTTTAATGTCACCTTTTCATAATAGTAGGGTTTTCATATATTCAGTTTAATGTTTATTCTATTCGTTCAAATTGAGCAGTGTTCAGTATCTTACCCAAACTTTAATTCCAATTGCTTTCCCAAAAGTTGCCTACTTTTTTTGACCCAAGAGGAATTATCTAGGCTTGTTGTGTCTTCTGGTGTGGTCTGCTTAAGTTTGTCTGAGGAAGTTTCCTTCTTGTTACGCAGCTGGCATAGAGTGATACAGAGAGGAAGGAGGGTGATCAAGAAGCCAAATTTGTGGATTTGATTACTGTTCAGTTGTTGAATTTGACCTGATCTGTACTTGGTATTTTTATATGGCTCTGTAATTCTTGGTCAGCTGCTGGTTATCAGAAGTGTATCCAAAATCTGTTTGCTGAAAGGGGGCAATAAATGATTCCTGCACACAGAACTGGGATAATCTAGACCATTACAGTATCTTTCTGCAGAGGGGACTAGTACAGACTTCTCTGTCTTGCCCTTCTGTCACCACATATACCTCAGGAAAATGCAAGGGAATTTCAGACTGTGAAATCCAAGGTCTGAAGCTGTGTGTGCAGGGGTGGAATGAGAGCTTGCATCTCAAATTTTTTGTGACTTTTCATCATTCAGGAAGAGCCTTGCTTTACCTCATTTCATGTTTTAGTGTTTTAAAATGACAAACTAAACCCACACTTTTCTCTCACCAGGTCTCCTGCAAGCGCAGAATCTCTTAACACAACTACCTCAACAAAGCCAAGCCAACCTCCTCCAGTCTCAGCCAAGCATCACCCTTGCCTCGCAGGTCAGGCTTATTTCTACAGTTCGTGAGTTGCTTTGAGGGGATTTAACCTATAGCAAGTGAATGGACCCTTTATATTAGTTGCCTGAATAGATGTTGTAGCTATAATAGTAAATTTCTCTTTCTAGATAGTTCAGTTTTAAAGTTACCACCCCTGTGTGCCTGGTTTTGGGTTTTAACGTTCTCAATTTCTATTTTTAGCTGGAAATTTTCGTGTTTGATACCTTGAGCTAATGGCACTAGACCATTGTTTGATTTCCTGTTAGGAAATTTCTTGGACAGATTTGTGAAATTCTGAGGAGCAAGGTGTGGGCTACTTAAGAAAGCTCAAAAAGACGATAACTGACAAGTACCTTTTTGAAGATTGCAGTGATCATCTATCTTTATTGTAGTGTAGTTACTTTGATATCATTGCTAAGTCATTGCTAGTCTTAGCAGTTACCATCTGTGAAAGTGACGAGATTGTTAGAAATAAAATATTAAAATAATCTGTTAGATATCTATTAAAATATTAAGAGCTCTATGGTTAAGCTTTCAGACTGTAAGAAAAGCAATTTAAGGCTGCACATGCCTGTAAATTTAGTTGTGCTTTGCTCTGGGTTTTATTGTGCAGTTTAGTTTCATGACTGCATGCTGTTTCTCAAATACCATGTTATATCATTACAGTATCTTCCTGCCAACTTGGTTACATATAAGAATTTTCTAGTCTGCAATAATGTGTCTGAGTCTATCAGTCTTAGAAGACTTTATTTTCTATCATACCACCTGTAGTACTTTTCATGCACCATGTGGAAAATGGAATTTGTCCCTCCTCTGTAGTTCACACCTTAGTTAGAAGCACGATTCTCTACTAAAAATTAGAATTTCATTTTAAAAAGATTATTAAAGTACTAATAAAAAGTAAATTATGTAATGTGGGTTAAATCAGTAAAGACATATTGAAGTAATTGCCCACTATGATAAATGTAAATTAAAAAATACTAAAAGCCTTTGTGTGACACATGTATCTGCTATCCTAGAAAGATCATATATGATTACATTATTTCTCAAGTAATGTAATTATAGATCTTGACCTCCCTCTACCATCTGCTGTGCACTGCAAAACACTGCAGTAACCCAGGAGAAAAACAACATAAGGGGCTCCATAAATACTCAGCTATATGTTGGACTTTTTTTTTTTTGAAAAGCCTTTTCTCTACCTTTGCATAGATTTTGCATAATATTATAGTGCTATATAGACCTGAGGCTGTTCTTATTTGACCTGAAGGAGTCTGTAGTTCCAGAGGAGGGCAGAGGACATAAAACCATTAAATCACCTTTACTGAAGAGCCTCAGCTGAACTGAATAGAGTTCAGCCAGAGTAAATGATTTGTCTCTGCATCTCAGTTCATTATGGCTTGTAAGAAGGTAGAGTTATGCATTCAAAACTTGTTTCCAGTGTTCCTGTTGCACATAAAGCCTGAACTGTGCAATACCAGGTATTTTATTCACCCATTCCTATTTTCCACGGTGCTCATTTTTTTTCAGATAATTGTTGTTGCATAGCAAAATGCTCTAGTATGCCAGTGTTCAGGAATAGTGAACCTCATGTGAACTTCCGGGAAAATTAGCCTTTTATAGAGAAGAAAAATGTGACCTAAAAGGAATTTTTTTCTCCACATTGCTTTTGCTTATTTTCTCATGTCACCAGTATGTTCATTCTTATTGTTGCAGCTGTCAATAGAAGGGTTAGAGGTAGATCTGGTGTTTTTGTAGTGGAAGAGTTGAGTCAGTCACAAGAGATGGCATTAGAGGAAACATGCCATGTTTGCTGCACCTGTGTGTGCTCACTCTTCCAGGATTAAACAGGAGACTTGAATCTTTTGGGCTGATGACAGTCTGCCACCTCACACAAGCAGTAAATTCAATTGTAAAATTATTAAAAGGGATGAATGCCAAGCTGTCCATAAATGATAGTAGTATATCAAGTAAGAGTGTTCAGCCTTTCTTTGAACAGCTTCTGCAGCAAATGAGAGTTGTTGGTTATCACTGAGCATCTCTTACTTTTCTGTAATTGGATATGACAGAGCCTTTTAAAGGTTGTCATACAGTTTTCTGGATTATGATTTCTAGTTCAGGAGAGGAATGTAAATAAATTGAAGGAACCTGTAGATTGCAGGAGATGTCTAATTCATTGCTCTTTCTCAGAAGAGCGTCATATACCTTTATTAACTTTTGGCGATTATTTTTTTAAGTCTGATTTTCATCTTTCGCTTTCTGTCTTAATAGCCAGCAACCCCAACACGCACAATAGCAGCAACCCCCATTCAGCCACTTCCACAGAACCAGTCAACACCAAAGCGAATCGACACTCCCAGCTTGGAGGAGCCCAGTGACCTTGAGGAACTTGAGCAGTTTGCCAAGACTTTCAAACAGAGACGGATCAAACTTGGATTCACTCAGGTGAGACTGCGTACCTTAGTGCCTGCCAGTGTGGAACCTTAGGTCTCATCTTTCAAGTCTGGAGAGACTACAATTCCATCTTTTCCTAGGAGAACGTCCTTAAATAGGGTTATGCTCTGGCCTTTGTGTAGGGGATTTCTAAGAAATAACAGAAAAAGCCATAAATCCATCTTACTTCCCTGTTGGTTTTAAAGCATAGCCATTTTCCCAGCAGGGGAAAACGTACATTTACCAGCTCCAGATGTCATTGCTTGTGCACTATTCATTCTATAGGATGTGACATGAATGGGACAAAGCACTTTAAAGCTGCCTTCAGAAGTACAAAGTTCCAAAAAAATCATACAGCACAATTAGCTGTTCTGTGTGTTTGAAAAGTGTATCACATCTGTGCAGTTTGTATGTCAAAGGGTTTTATCTCTCAAGTGTATTTTCCGATTAAACATCAATGATTTCTGTATTTAATACTTCTGCTAAGGTTCCTAAACAAAACCTGAAAGGACTGTCTCCTTTGAAGTTTTCTCCTTACAGAGGTGAATTGGAGTTGTGGTTTGTTTTCGTTTGTTTAAAAGCTCAGAAATACCCGTAGAGCAGAAGAAAAGGAATGTTGTACATAACCAAAAAGGTTTGAATGAGGAGTACAATTAAAAGTACAAAATGCATTCATTTATTCTGTTGAAGGGAAAAGCTGCTTGAATCCAAGAGCCCTTTCTTATTAGTATCAAAATGAGGGTTTTTTTCCCCCTTGCAAAATTTAAGTATCTGTCCAGGTAAACAGTTAATTTTGACAGGGGTCTGTGCTTAAGCATAAGCATGTTTTTGCTAGAAGAAAGATTATGCAAAAATTAAAGTATTTAAAAGTCTGAACTCAGAGCAGTCAGTCCAACATAGGTGATTTGTTCTCTCCCTGGAATCTACTCTAGCTGAAAGTATGTGCTGAAGTCAGATTTATTTTTCTGGCAAAGTCTTAAATGTTTGAAAAATCAAAGTCCATAATGAAAGTTCCTGGCAGCATCTTAATTATAACTCAAGAACAGAATGTTCTTAGTCAAATGAAGTGCATTTTGCTGACGTGTGCCTCCTTTCCCCCATTCTTTCCACTAGAGGGAGGCACATAAACACCAGTGATGGACACACACAGAAGCTCAAATAGAGCGGAGCAGGATAGAGTAAAATATGATACCTTCTCATAGTCTGGCTGAGGGGGTTTGTGGAGATCTCTTTTTATTATGTTTAATCTGCCCTCCTGTGAGATGATTAAAAGGTTCAACTAGACTTCTAAAGTTATATCCTAACCCTTCTTTATTGACCTTGTGAATTTTCATGATGAGGAAAAACGAGCACAACTGCTCAGGCTTACATTTCAGTATTTGCTTTTGAGATTAAAAAGGGGAATCTTCAGAATGTGATAAAATTGCTTTTTACACTACCTACTCTGAGTCACTATGTGTATAATTAGGCTGTTCTAAGAACTTCTACCTAATTGTATAATTGATTGATAATTAGACACCCTGATTACTTTGGTTTCCTATAGTTGGGATATATAGACTGCCTTTCGGAGGATAAAAGAAATTTATTTCCAATGGCATTGTAAGCTTTTTCAGACTCACACCACCTCTGCATTTCACAAATAATTGTAAGATTCAGTTTGCATTGCAAACTAATCACTTACTGCATTCTGTCATGTGAACAATATAACGGGTTTTGAATTTCAGCAGTTCTGTCTCTTCTCCCACCCTGACATTAGGTGATGGATTTAAATCCCTTCTGTTTGTTTTCCTTAGAAGTATCTCCATGTTTGACATGCAGAGACACAATGAGCATACTGCATATTAGCATTATTGCAGGCCTGTGACTAATTGATTGGTACAGATTCAAGCTATGTGAGTGTACATGTTAGACAATGTTATTTCTATTCTGTAAAAGATATTACCTCTGCTGGTCCATCTGAGCTTCTTAACAGACCAGTACACACAACAATGATGTACCTTATAATTAGTTTCAGTTCATTACCAGAGCTTCATTCAGCCTACAGAGCAGATCAGATGTGGATACAGTGCTTTTATACCCTATTCCATCTGTCCTTTCAGTGGATCTTCCCAATATATAAAATTCTCATCCCTATATATAAATTCCTTTGCCTACAGCTGAAGTGCTGCCATCTTTTGGCATTGACAAAGAAATGGCTAAGTATCCATTTGAAATCAGGTGGCAAATGTTAGTAAGAACAACATAAATACCAGAATTAAATTTAGTTGGGGGACCGGAGCAAATTTCGTAACTCTTTCCTGCCAAGACGTAAATCAACTTACCTCTAAAATGGTTTGCATAGCCAGGTTTTCCTCTTCATAAACCCGATAGAGCGTCCACATTACTCCTCTTAGAATGATTTATGAGTTTCAAAGTGCACAGAATCCTGTCATAGGAGTAGAGGTATAAATGCAAGTTCCCATGTATTTCCTCTGATTAAAGGGCACAAAACCAATTGTTCTGGTGCTCTTCTAGGAAGGAAATAGGGTTTTTTGCACAATCTGCACAGTCTACCAAGGTTATTGAAGGTTGTTTTCTTCCTCACTTGTGTGTGACCACTCTGCATGCTGTTAGTCCTCATACCAAGCTGTGGTTGTTGATCTGACCTAAAAGAAAAGCAAGCTTTATGCACAGTCCAACTAACCCATTCGCAATTAAACTCCACTAACTATGCTCAGGTTTCTCAGTCTCTTCCTCTAGACTTCTCATACTGTTTTTTGTTCTGAACAATAAAAATTTAAGTAAAAGTACTTTAGGCAAAATAGTATACTTGAAATATAAATATACTTTTTTCAAAGGGCAGGACCTTCCGGCTTTAAAACAAAGCAAGTATATGCTATGGTGTTGTTAATGGCCACAATCAANATAAGCAGAATGTCTGATAGCCAGGTAAAACTCAGTTTTGGAAAGCAATAAAAGATATAAAAACATGAGCATCTGCCTGTAAATCTCCTGGATAGCTTTTTGGCAGACGGGTAATGATAGTCAAGACTACAATTAATCATTATTTGAAATTGTTCAACTTACTGTCTTCTTTGAAATGTGTATTTGTTGGGGAGAAATTTGGCTCAAACCTCAGAAAATATTAGAAGTTGATATAAGAATATTTCTGCATCTATTTAACCATGGTATATGTTTGCAGAGATCTTTTTCAAGTGTTTTCTGGTAATTTGAGAACATAAATTCCCTGCTTTTCTGCTTATTTGAACTTTTCTTCTTAAGTGTGAAATATGCAGAAACTTAAACCTACTCCTAAAGAGAGCTTGGCCTTTATTTTATTTTAAAGAACTAAGAAAAAAATATCAAGTTAATATTCAGTGGAATGTGCTGCTCAATGATAATGCAAAGAAGACAAAGCATCAGGGATTTCCTGGAAAGAGTTACATGGTTAAACTGACAGAGGTTTGACATGTCTCTATGATTATTGCTTTAACATGAATCTTGGTAGCACTGAGTAAGCTTCTGTGAAACTGAAATCCCACGCAGCAGTGGAGTCACTAAGAGTACACAGGAATGTGACAGGAGTCCTTGCTTTGGAAGTGCCTATGTCAGTGAATCCCTTTTTTCTCTTTCTTTGTCCAGGGTGATGTTGGGCTCGCTATGGGCAAACTCTATGGAAATGACTTCAGCCAAACTACCATCTCTCGCTTTGAAGCCTTGAACCTCAGCTTTAAGAACATGTGCAAGTTAAAGCCACTTCTGGAAAAGTGGCTCAATGATGCAGGTGAATAAGTCTGTGTATTTCTTAAGCAGCCTACCCAAATCAGTAGGATTCTGAATTGCTTCATTTGTGCCCTTACGGTTTTATGAAGCTTTCTGTCTTTGTAGCTGTCTATGGGACAAATAAACATGTAGACATAAGGGTCCATACTTGCCTTTCCCTGTGCCTGCACACATCCAAAATAGATCCAGTGTGAACTTCCAGAAATGTGTTCTGCAGGCAGATGAATAATTGCATGGGATCAGGGACAATGTGTATCATGGTTTTCCTCCTTCGTGTGTGTTACTGCATATAACTTCTAATCCTCTTCTAGCTTTCTTTTTCAGATGTGTAGTAGAGAGAAGTTTGCATGATTTGCTGTTTCAGTAGGCAGAGCCTATTGCATCCATCTCCTTCCACACCCCTATGTGCATTCTTTTCATCTCTCTCTGAGGGTCCATATAAATACTCTCTCCCCATAGGAAGATTTTTTTGTGGGTTAGGTTTTGGTTTTCATTCCCATATTATTTTTTATTCTGGGATATAAGTTATTCATTATACCAACATTGAAAGTGATTTTTTTTTTTAATCTCCCACAAGGGAAAGCAGCTTGTTATGGTGGTGCTGGGTGTTAGGATAGAAAGTGTTCAGGAGTTGTGTCAGCCAGTTTTTTGTTCCAAGTCTGCAACTGCACAAAGTATAAAACTGATGGGTATGTTAAACAGATGGCAGGGATGGTGTTGTGCCTTCCTATTTTTACCTAAATGGAGAGAGCTTGATGCTGGTGCCTACAGTGTTCTCTGAAATTTTGAAAGTAATTGCATGCAGTGTTCAAAATTCATCGTGCATCAAGAAAAGGAAGTGTCATTCTACTGTGCCGACAGGGGTTATCTTTAGGTATCTGGATCTGTGATGGAAAACAAGTGTCAGCACACTTAGTGCTCTAGTCCACAGGCCAGTGCTGCAAGGAGTGTTTGCTTTTCCTGCTAGTCTGAAGAAATACTTGGATCTGTAAAGTTAAATGAAGGACTCTAAACAATGTCGAGGTCCCTCACAGCTTGGGCTGGGGAACCATATTGTCTTTGGTTCTGATTCAGTTTCATGCAAAGGTTTGGAAAAAATACGCAGATGACTTCAAAGGTTACTTGTTTTACCTCTAGGTGAAAGCAGGCAGGAGAAGCATACTGATGGTTCCATTACACTACATGGGAGTGTTGTAGAATTCATTGTCACAGAACTCAGCTTTTTCTGTGGAGCTTTCAGTCTGGGGAAGGGTTTCAGCACATTTACAGGTGCCATTACCAGGGGAAAAAAAGCAATCAAAAAAATACTTGCTCATTTGAATCTACCAGAATGATGTTAGGCATTGTGAATTTAGACATCTGCTTACCACATACAAACCCCAGTGCAGTGAGGGAACTCCAGCCATAATTAACAATTGTGTTTAAATTCCCTGCTGGGATTTGCATGTTGGTTATATTGAACTCCTGCTACAGAGTGAAGTTAAATATTCTCACTTTGCTCCTCTGTGAAGCCAAGAAGACAGGATTAGGGGTTAGCAGCTAGAGCCCTGGTGAAGCTAAGGAGGGGGAGGTGCTCACTGTGTAGGTTGTTTGGTAGCACTGAATATCTGTTAAGATGTCCGGAGAGAAGAGATTGAACACTGTGAAGCTGACTATGAACTTCTGTTCCTCTAGTATACTACAGAGTGGGTGAAAGAAAGTTCAGGCTGCTCAGATTTTTTTCGTAATTGCCTGTGACTTTCAGCCATGGCTCATGGATATCAGTTACTGCCTTTTTTCTCTAAACTGGGACTTGCAGTTAGTGAGTGTGGAGTGGAATGAGATATGGGAGACAAACTTGGTATAGGTATTATAAAAGGGATACTGTGGTAGCAGATAGGAGCAGAGAGCACCCTCTGGGCTTACTTGTAGATTTTTAGTTTCAAGTATATGTTAGAATTTATAAATACAATGATTAATGCATGCAATCTTCATAAATCTAGATATTTGGAATAGATAATGGGTCTTAACATACCTTGCTCAGATGAAGAATGCTTGCATTAGACTGCTCTGCATTCAGATAATTCTCTTGATTTGTGTTACTTTCTTCTTTTTCAGAAAACCTCTCATCTGATTCAACTCTCTCCAGCCCAAGTGCCCTGAATTCTCCAGGGCAAGGGATCGAAGGCTTGAACCGTAGGAGGAAGAAACGCACCAGCATAGAGACCAACATACGTGTGGCCTTAGAGAAGAGTTTTCTGGAGGTCAGTGATCCTGGGACTGTGCTCAGCCTTCGAAGGAATGAAGAAACTTAGCAATTAGATCTGTTAGAATGAGCCCATTGCTGTGCTTTTTAGGAATGTGTTAGCACTAAAGGTGAATACAAAAACTATGCCCATAAGCACACACCTGTGTCTACTTCACTTTAAAAGAACCAAACACTACTCCCTCCCAACAAGCTCACTGGTTCTTGCAGTTCACTGACTTTGTGATTTTGCGTTCCAGTATCCTGAGCTGTAGATCTAAACGTTCCCCCTTCTGAGGATGGATAAATGGGACAACAGTCTAAACATACGTGATGAGTGGTTTTCAGCTGGAGGGCAGAAACACCCATTATGGTTGGTCTCTGCTGTACCACTGATCAGGTTCTTGATCTAAATTGCCCATCCAGATTTCTCCCTCCTGAAGAAGCTACAATGTGACACTTCGGAAGGTGATTTCACAGCTTTTCAAGCGCTGTTTCTTTTTCTCAGAACCAAAAGCCTACCTCGGATGAGATTGCCATGATAGCTGACCAGCTAAACATGGAGAAGGAGGTGATTCGCGTTTGGTTCTGTAACCGGCGCCAGAAGGAGAAAAGGATCAACCCACCCAGCAGTGGTGGAACCAGCAGCTCGCCCATCAAAGCAATTTTCCCTTGCCCAACCTCACTGGTAAGAATTAAGAACTGTGTTGACGAAGTTCACTCAAGGAGATAGTTCTCTGCTCACTATGGAAGTTACATGAGCTGGGCTGCACCTTCTTGGTAGAGCAGACTTGTTCTCTTGTATTTTTGTTTTACTGGCATTTTAAATATTCTACTTCGTCACTGTGTATATTATACGTAGAAATCAGGCACTAGTCAGGCCTTCAGTGTGGATGTTTTATTTAGACAGCTGATAAACATTCTAACTAGCAAATTTGCACTTGAGTTTATTGATTTGAACTTATTTCAGGTAGTACTTCTGGTTTATGTCTGGACTTTCCCTTTTACCAAAACTTCTTTTTTGCAAAGTAATAGTAATAAAAAATGCCTAACAGCTCCACCCATCATCTCTTATTTTTGGCTGCTCTGATAGGCAAATGAGCAGCAGTAAAACAGACCATGCACTGGAACAGATTGCCCGGAGAGGTTGTGGAGTCTCCCTTGCTGGAGATTTCAGAAGATTTCAGAGATGTCCAGAATTGCCTGGACACAATCCTGTGCCCTTTGCTCTGGAATGACCCTGCTGGAGTAGGGAGGTGGGACTAGATGGCCCACTGTGGTCCCTCCCAACCTGACCCATTCTGTGATACTGCATCATTTGAAGACTTACATGATACAAATCCAGTGATACCATTGTTGTCATTTTCAGTCAGAATTTATACAAAAAAAGACATGGAACATAGAAACAGTTTAGCTAATACTTATGTAATTAATTTCCCACGCTTGTATTTGCCTCAGGTAAACACAAACTTCATGAAAATAAGAGTAACAAAATACATGCATCAAGGTTCCTTCAGCACCTTTGCTACCAATGTCCATGGAGGTCTGTTTTCATAAATAGAAACAGTAGCTATTAGATTTCATAGTAGCTATGCTAATAGGAATGTGGTGGAATTTATGTAGCCTGTAGCTGTCCTTTTGTTGTATTTATTCCACCTTCATCACCGTAGTAGCTAATATCTTCCAGTACTTCATTAAACCATTTATTTTGGTGGTGTGTTACTCTTTCCCCTCATCCTTGTCTCAGGGTGTGTGCATGCGACCTTTTGTTTCAGGGGAAGGGATGTGTTAAATATACTTAGTCTTTTTTTTCTATTATTGTTTATTTTTACCCTGATTGCAAAGCAAGGTTTGCATGCCTTGCTGCCAAAGCAGAACATAGTGAAATTCATGAATATGTTTTAATAACTGTGCAAGTTCACTCAGACTGCAGCTTAAAGAAGCTTTCCTACAGAAATGTCCCTGTTACTATGATCTGCAATTGTGTGTAAGACACTAGAGATGTTAACCACGGTCTCTCTTTTATCAGTGATGTTTCACTAAGCATTTTCACTCATTGTAAGCTTCTCTTAAAGACTGTGCTACCATTCAAATGGTTGTTTCAGCCCTGCTGCCCCCAGTCTTCACTGACTGTATGCTTTGTTGATTCCTTGTGTCAGTTCTGGAGACTGTGTCCATAGGATGCTTGGGCTTAGTTTACTAGTTTGGCTGCAGATTAGCCATTTGAGGAGCAATGATGAATTTTCTGTGTGGCTGGATAACCTGTGTGACTTGCAGTCTGGCTGCAGGAGTGCCAGGGCTCTGAAGCAGGATTAGAGGGGAGGGCTCGTTTTGGTGGCAGCCCAGTTTTCCATTGGCCGAAGTCACTCACTATGACCACGGGGTGAGCTGTATTAATTCTAGGTCATTCACTGCTCTGAAATATGGATTATGACCTTGACCTTGACTGCTGGGTGGACAGATGACAGATGTGGTGTGTGGGCTGCATTAGTGGGAGGTGTGCTGTGTATCCAACTCCTCTTTATCTCATACACTATTCCAGAAAGCTTTCAGGCCCGTCGCAGTTGCCTCAGTCTTGTTTAAAATGCATGAAGCTTTTGCCTCCCTGTAACAGGATATGCAGCAGGAGAGATGTTTCTCTGATAATAAACTTAAGAGAGGGGAAAGGAGTAATGTTTTAGCCTATATCCTTGGCTGCGTTCTCTTGGATGACTCTAAAGGATTCATTTCTCTCACTGATGTATAACAGCCTTCCAAGATTACTGTTGGACACCATTTCTTGTCCATAAAATGTCCTTTGTCTCCTTGTATTTCATTTTTCCTCATAAACTGCTTTCTCCAGTCTTAAATATTTGGTGTTTATCTGTAATATTGTCAGTTTATTGTAGCTTTCTTGTAACAATCCATCCACAAGTGAAAATTGCATTTGTATGTTTTAAAATTCAGAGATGCTTCCTCTGGCACAAGGAAACTTATCAAAGTAAAACTTATGGTTGGGTTGAATAAAAGTGAAATGTTATTCTACTTCTCCATGTAAACACATTACCCTAAATACCTTTGGTAATGCTGGGGCATTTACATAATTTTATCAAAGAAAGAGATGTGGAGCTGAAAAGATGTTTAAACAAGAAAAAACCCAATGTAGAAATAATATATTTTGTAACTCTTTAAGAGTGACTCTTAAAACAAGGTGTTCTCTCTGAGAGGAGGCAGAGAGAGATAACCTGAAGTTTTGAGACAATGTGGATTATCTCCTTCAAATAATGAATGATAACATAATGGAATTACAAAAAAGTTTATATGCAATGTTTTCCTTGATAACTTCCTCAGCTGAGGATGGGAAGAAAGAAATCCCAGGTCTAGTAGCTAACTCTGTGAGCAATTGAGTTTTATTCGTTTTTGACCTACAGGTGGCAACCACACCAAGCCTTGTGACTAGCAGTGCAGCTACAACCCTGACTGTCAACCCCGTGCTCCCTCTGGCCAGTCCTGCTGTAACCAGTCTGTCAGTCACAGGTAAGGGTGGTTTCTCCTGACACTACACCCACCTCTACCGTTTTTCCCTTTTTATTCTTAAAGAAGCCTTTCAGTGTTGGGCACTCGTAACCCAGGATATTCTTGTCATTGTTCCTTGTTACTCTGCTAGGAAACTTGTCTTTGTGACTACTGAAGTGATATTTCTGGGAATAAAATCACAGATGATGATGAAACAAAATATACTGTATTCTATTGCTGGCTTCTAGAGCTCCTCAGCCTTCTTCTGGGAAGCGTCACTTCATTGTTGTCTAAGCTTTTAATTTGAAACCTTGGTGCTTTTTGGTGCTACAGAAACATATTTGTGCCTCTCTCAGTTGGATGTGCAGTTCAGTTCAGCTGGGCAGGGGGTTTCTGTTCAGCCCTGTCCATTGTAACCAGAGTCAATCTTCCAGGCACAACAGAAACCACCTCTAACAACACGGCAACAGTAATTTCAACAGCACCTCCAGCTTCTTCAGCAGTGACATCACCCTCCCTGAGTCCTTCCCCTTCTGCCTCAGCCTCCACTTCAGAGGCATCCAGTGCCAGTGAGACCAGCACAACACAGACAACCTCCACTCCCTTGTCCTCCCCTCTTGGGACCAGCCAGGTGATGGTAACGGCATCAGGGTTGCAAACAGCAGCAGCAGCTGCGTTACAAGGAGCTGCACAGTTGCCTGCAAATGCAAGTCTTGCTGCCATGGCTGCTGCAGCAGGACTAAACCCAGGCTTGATGGCATCCTCACAGTTTGCAGCTGGGTAAGGAGGAATTTTGCACACCCTTCTGGATGAGGTGAATGGAAGAGGGGAGGAGGATTCTTGGGGTAAATTGCATATCACTGTTTTTGGGTGATTCTAGTGCCATTTATTTCAAATTGTGAAGGGTTACTCATAGATAGTAAGTGGCCATTCCCACCAATGTACACAAATACTCTGTTCGCTTTAAAAGTGAAAAAGTTGTGTTTTGTAAGTCATTCATCCCACTACAGAACTTGACTTAGGACTGAATCATAGAATCTGTCCAACTAATTGTAAAATGGGGAGAGCCTAGACCCACTTCACCCCTCTGTGTTCGTTTCTCCATCATGAGTAAGAAATTGTAGAAGATGCTCAGTGATGTATTGTTGAAGTTGTAGTTTTAAAAATGTTGCTTAGATAGGTGACTCTTTGTCTCTTTAATTCCTCTTGGTTTACACATTTCTTACCTGAATTTGGGAGAGGATGATAGCTCTCTAACAAATGACACTTTCCCCAAAATACTTTACAACACTGTTTTGCAGCAACAAGTCATGTATTTGCAGTGCCTATACTTGTCACTAACCACTCACAGAGGAAAAACTAAAATCAACTAAAAATATCATTAGTCTCTAGTCTTTCTTTTATCTCTTCCCCTTCTTGCCTTCTTTTAAAAATTTTAAATATGATGGTGTATTTCTGAACAGTAACAGCCTTTTCTTAAAAGTAACACTCTTTCCCTTTTTCCCTTCTTCCATGATCCTGCTTCCTGCAGAGGTGCCTTACTCAGTCTCAATCCAGGGACATTAGGTGGTGCTCTCAGCCCAGCCCTGATGAGCAACAGTACGCTGGCAACTATTCAAGGTCAGTAGCGTTCCTATTAATGCATCTCTGTCATACAGCTTCAGTTTACGTGTTTTTCTCCAGCAAAGAAGAGCACTGACTCCTCAGCACTGGACATAAATTTTGTAGGAGTGAAGGTTTTACAAAATTTAAATGTGCAAATACATTTTGTGTATGACAGAGATAAGAACAGGTACAGCTACAGAAAGGGGATCAGAACCAGGTATGATTTTAGAGTGATTTACATGATATTGAATGTGATCTGGAATTTATTTCGTTATCCTCTCCTCATTGGCCTGTATCTCTAGCAGTTTAGGTATCTACTTTTAATAGCTCTTCTCTAGTCTGCTTGAGCTGACTTGCACCACTCTGAGGTCTGTCAGGAGGGCAGATCTCAGCAAATCTTGATCCTGAATTCTTGTCCTCATATGTATTTAAAAAGCACCTATGACAGACATCCTGCCTCCTAAAGTCCTTACATAGAACTTTAAATATATAAATCTTCATTTAGAAGACCAAAAATTTATTTTGGGAGTGCCAGATGTGGCCAGAAGCTACCCCTGACTTCAGCCAGAGTTGTTCTCCGTTCATAGTCTGTCATAGTCCAAGTGCCTAGACATGTAGCTAACCTGTGTGTTCAAATATCCCCTAAACTAGCTGAACAAATCTTGTTTCCAGGTTACAAGAAAGAACCGTGTCATAAAGTGTCAGAGATAAATTTAGGAGATCATAATCTAAGGCAGACTGAACACTGTAGACAGGTGAGAGTAAGTTGTAACAGTGGTTGGTTATATGTCAACATTCAAAATGTTATGCGCAAGGTTACATGACCTCCCTCTTGTGATAGCTGTCATTTCACAGGAACACTCTTCTCAACCCTTACCCCAGTGCAGGCTGCCTGAATGTACAGGCTCTATGTGGCAGGAAACACAGACCACTATTGTGCTTAAAGATCTGCAGAAAGGCACAATGGGATTAGTTTAGGAGCAAACAACAGAGGCGTTTTAATATATGCAAGGTCTTGTCTGATTGGTGTTAAAAAAAAAAAAAAAAAGGCAACCTATGATGAGACAACTCTTGTTAGTGATAGAGCACACCTGTCAGAGAAAGGAAAATGCAGGGCCCCCTTGCTTTTAGGCACATTTTGCATTGTTGCTTACTGCTAATGTTATCTCCTCCCTGCTCAATTTTCCCTTTTAGCTCTTGCATCTGGTGGCTCTCTTCCAATAACATCACTGGATGCAACTGGAAACTTGGTGTTTGCCAATGCTGGAGGTACCCCTAACATCGTAACTGCCCCTCTGTTCCTGAACCCTCAGAACCTTTCTCTGCTCACCAGCAACCCAGTTAGCTTGGTCTCTGCAGCTGCAGCCTCCGCAGGGACCTCTGGACCAGTCGCCAGCCTTCACGCCACCTCCACCTCAACCGAGTCCATCCAGAACTCTCTCCTCACGGTGGCCTCTGCGAGCGGGGCCACATCCACCACCACTACTGCCTCCAAGGCACAGTGAGCCGGGCTGATCTGTGCTGAAAGCAGCCTGAGTCACTGTGTGGTGGGATTGGCTGCCAGCAGGTTTATGAACTGAAAATGCCATGGGCATCCTCTCACCATGTTGCTGGGGACAAGAGAGAGAGAGAAGGAAAAAAAATACAAAAAAACCCAAACAAAAGCAAAACAGGAAGGATTTAAAGCTGGGACAGACATTTGCCTAATTTTATAATAAACACTGTCTTTTCAGGATCGCTTCATGGATCGGAGAACTTTCTAACCAAAAATGTAAAAAAAAAAAAAACAAAAACAAAAAAACCCAAAAAACCCAAAAACAAAACAAAAAGAAAAACAAACAAAAAAAAAAACCAAAAAAAACACAAAAACAAAAACCCAAACCAAACAAAAAACAAACAACAAAAACCAAAACAACAAACAAACAAGAAAAGAAAAAACAAAACAAAAAAACCAAAACCAACCAAACAAAAAACCATACCACAAAAAAAGTGAAAGGACTACTTACCATTTCCAGCAGTCACAATGACAAGTTAAGGTGGGTTATCAATTCAAACATAGGAAGGGGATTTCTTGGTTCTTTTTGGTCTAAGTATCTTTCTATTTTAATTATCATTTTATAGGTCTGTTGTACAGGCCATTATGTCATACAAGGTGTTTATAATCGTATCAATCATGTTGGGGGTTTCTTTCTTAACTGGTACAATTTAGGCAGGCCTGTATTACTGGTGTATCTCTATTATTATTATTATGATTATTATTTTTTTAATATATATGTAGTTTGGACGTGTTTGTCTTTTGCTCCTAGATTGTTTTCAGCAAGCTCCCACACCACGGGGGGAGGGTGGAGGGAAAGAATGGAGCACAAATAGACTTTGTCCTAATCTTCTGGGAACGTTCTGAACAGTTTCCTCATCCTTGAATTTGTCTAATGCCTACTTATAGGGGTCAGAATAATTTACAGTCAAGATTTGTGCAGGAAGCTCATTGCAGTAGTAGAGATCCTTGTGTGCAAACTTCCAGTCTTGTCTCTGCTTTTTAAGCAGAAGTAGGAATTAGCTCTGGATTGCAGCTCTCTCAATTATTTAGACAAAATGGCCAAATTCTGGTCTTAGTGTGCTTGGTTCCTTTCACTTCAGAGAGCAGAACATGACCTCCCTTGTGTAGGTGGTGTGACATACCAGTGGCTCTTCTGTTCCAGTGATTTTGTTTTGCTGTATAAGAGCGCACAGATGTTTAAAAAAAGTCCGGTTACCCAGGCTAATTGGCAGTATGTAAAGCAACATTTACAGTCCTGAATTCCCACCAGGTGAGCTGCTACAGGATTTCAAAAGGTCAGATTCTCCCTATTCATAGCAATAGTACTTTCCTGATGCTTCCAGTGTTGTATTTAGAAAAAATTTTCTAGTAAAGAAGTTCTTCTGGTTTCAAAACACAAGTCAACAGTATGGGAGCAGAAGTTGCCATTGTTTATGCCAACACAGCAGAGCCAGCTCTGGTGCTTTGCACACACTGGGATGATCTCATGTGGTCTCTGCAGTGCTGCAAGCTGAGTGAAAAGGGCAGTAAGCATCCCTGACCAGAACGTTGGGGCTTTCCTGGCACTTTAACTACCTGTGCAAGGTTGATTCTGATCTGTGTAGCACAGGATGTTTTTGTGGATGAGGAAGAGTAACGAACTATACAGAAGTTAGATCCGTATATTCTTAAATATAAAATCTAGTACCTGAACAAAAAAAAAGAAAATATTTTTAAGAGAAGACTGGATCACTGCAATGCAGTTCACTTTGAACTTTTCATTCCTGATGGATTTAAAGGTTTCTGCCATGTGTGTAAAATTAAATTACTTTTAGCTAGGGAGGATATTAGAAGAGTCCCTGTCCCACCCACCATGTTTTCTTTTGTCACCAGAGTGTCCTAAAATAATGAGCTGATGCAAGTATGTTCATTATGTTGATGATTCAGGGGAATCCTGGAGCTTCTCATCCAAGATCCAGAAGGCAGCAAGTTTAAACTCTACATATGCTTTGGTTTGTGACCCGAGCATGTGGGATTTGTTTGCACTCAAGTGGCAGAACCCCTTATCTCTCCCCGTCACGGCCATGGTTTTGCTCTGTTCATCTCTCTCCACCTTCCTGTTTTACTGATATTTAAACCAATTACCCCTAAAACTTCAAAACTAGTGAACTGCAAGCAGGGAAACTAACAAATGTCCGTCCATGGTTTCTTACATGTTTTTGATTTTTTTTTAATGTTTTATTTTTTTAAAACTAAGCTTGAACCAAAGTCAATTTCTAGCAAGCTGCTGTACTAATGGACTAGTTTGTATAAGTGCAGTTCAGATGCAGAGGCGATAGATGCTACTGACAATTTCTTTTTCATTTATCTTTTGTTTTTATTAATTTTATATAAAAGTTGCTGCTTGTTTTTAATATTTTTTTGGTTGGTTGGTAATTTGTGTTATCCTTGGGGCAGACTCTTAACTTGATTTTAATTTGTTTTCTTTGATGTGTAAATAGAATGGCAATGTCAGAGGATTGTTAATCCAACAGGTCCCACCTATATCCCCCAGTATGGATGAATCTAAGTATTTTTTATGTGTCTCTATGTCTTCAGGTTGTGCGTGAGACTTTTAGGGCTATGAATAATACTGCAAAAATTGAAATGGCCCACAGTAGTAACTTTAGAGCAGTAACAGATATAGCTGGGTGAGCTTCAGGGAGGTAGGGGGAAAGTAAAAAGGGAGATACTGGTACCCACTGTGTTGGTCTGGAGGCCATAACACGGGTTATAGTTTCTACCAAAGGAATGCCAGGGCCCTGGGAGTTGTCTTCAGTGGAGTAAGAGGATGGGGAGAACTGCAGCTATAGTGTTTGTTCCTGGCTCTGAAAGTTCCTGCTTCTTCCAAGGCCTGTGCAAAAGTACAATTTATCAGGAAGCTTTTTTTTGTTAAAGGGTGGATACTACTGTTCTCCAATGTATCCTCTATTTCCTAAGGGTTTTATGGTGGAGTGGGGGGTCATAGTCGTTGCTCATATCTAGGAAACATAAAGAAAGGTGGGCCTTAAATCAGCAGAAAATCCTCTCTCCAAAGTTCAAAGAGACTGTGCCATTATCTGTCTGAATGAGTTTTCATGTCCCATTCTTACTGGTTTGTGGTTGGGAAGAGGGTCTTGTTGAGTACATATCTGGAACACTAATGCAGCTTGGATGGTTTATTTATTATAAAAATCTGCTTTTTTTTTCCTGACTACCTTTGCATTGGTCACATGGCTTTGGTGTGAGCACCTTATACCCCCTTACTCTCCTCCTCTCTACCCCCTCACTTTCTCTGGGGCCCAGATTCCAGGGAATTTCTTAGCAAGTCTTTTTCTGAGAGAAACTGGAAACTCAGTAGCCACATATCCAAGAAAAAGCTTGGTTTTGCTTGCAGAAGCTGACATAATACCCAAATAACACATATCCCATGGCATCCACTGACAATGTGCTCTGATTTATTGTCCAATACATCCCTGTGACTGAATGACTGTTATTCCTGGAGCCTGCTTTTCATCCCTGTCAGTGGGTTTTTTTCATGAGTGCTGGCCACCTCTGGTGTTTTGGTGAAATACAGAAATCAGATTGGCAGTGTACATCTGCCTAATTAGAGCACATATGCTCCTTTAGAGCATGAAAATAGTATGAGATGATGTACTGTAACTTAGCAAAAGTTTCCTTTTAAATCATAATCATGCTGGCAGGAGAAATTGATGCACCTGAAAAGAACATATGTATACAGATCCAGTAAATATGATCAGAAGGAATTTCTTGTGTGTTGGAAAAGGATAACAGCATTTCTTTTTCAGAGCTCCGTGTCTCTGAGAGGGTTGTTTCTCATAGTTACAAGCATGTCACAGTACACATGCAGGAAAAGAGTAGGTGCCGAACTCTCTCTTTACAGTTAGCTAAAAAAACAAGAGGTTTACAGAAGCAAATACAGAAGGTCAAGAGTAATTTAGAAAATGGCTTCAAGAGGAGATGTGGCCTGGTGATGATATTTTTTCCGGATGCTAAGGAAAACACATTTTGCTTTAGCGCACTTGATCTCCTCAGAACACAGTCTCTGTAGTCACCATGGAATGATTTATGAACAACCCATAGAAAGTATACACAGATGTGGCTGCTTGCAATAGTTGCATGTCTGTTTAAATTTCCTTAAGAGGATTTATTTTGTTTCTGAGTTACTGTAAAGTACATATTAGTCCAAGTACATTTTTATCATGTTACTCTGAGATGGTCTGAATGTACATATATACTTCTCTTGGATCTAGGACCTAATGTTTAAATGCCACTGTGTTGACATGTTTCTGTAGCTGAGTTAGTGGGGGACAAAGGAGTGTTGATTCCTTAATTCTGGGTATGTTCCTGCAAAGCAACATTCTTTGAAACAGAAATTCCCTCTTTTTTGTTACAAATAGACCAGCACAACCATTATTACAGCTGGAACCATACCACAGGTATTAAACCAAAACAATATCTCATTTACCTTAAATAGCAATTCATATTTTCTTAGATAAAGATTTACTATACAAAATGATCTTGGAGAGACAAGTAGCTTCTCATGATCATTAGAACAAAGTAGTGTATCTGGTCTAAGCCTTCAGTGATACTGGTTTTCCAGCTGGATGTTTAAAATTTAGATCTATTTATTGCCATGTTAACTGTATGAAGAAGGACTATTCCCTATTGCTGTTGTTCTCAAAATGGTTAAGTGATGTTTATCCACAGGGCCTGGGTATCCCTGTTGGATGTACACCCGGCTGTTGCCTAGGGTGGAATGTTACCAAAGGAGTAAGCTGGCTTGCTGCACCCCACTGCATTTATGGTTGTTGGTTCTCACACAGTCAACTCAAAGTCCTTTATATTTTTGCAACCAGTACATCTTGCCTCTTGCTACCAAAGTACTATAGCAATACAGAATTCAAGATCCTACCTTGCACAAGTTATACCTTTTTCTTTCCTTCCCAGCTGGAAGTCTCCTAAAGGAGGATTTGTGGAAAAGTCACTGGCTGATGGTTTGCTGTTTCTTGAAATGTTCATATCTTTGTCTCCATAATCTGAATGGTGCCTGGTTCTTTCTGTGTCAGTGCAGGAAGTTTTGGTGCTTTTGGAGTGATGGAAAGCAATTCCTCTATTTGCATATCTTCACATATGAGCACACCAGGCAACATGTGGGAAAAAACTTGGTATTTTTTTGGCTTATCTGTCTTCATTTGATCTGTCTGCCACTTCTCACCGGATACTCCTAGCTGGTACATGCTCTGAGCTTTCACCCCTGTGGGATGCTGTTACGAAGATTGCACTATAATTGCAAATAGCTTAAACTGTGGGAAAAAAGACATCTTTTAGTCAAGTAGACAGATAAGGTCAGCATACAGAATGTATCGGGTATTTCTTTTCTGACCAAATTCCTGAACCTAGAGCAACTATTGAGCTTTGTCTCAGGGCTGCGTTTGGCACTGTCAGTGATACCCTGCTAAGAACCATCCATGACTAATCTGGGCCCCTTTCTTCCCTCCTCCTCTCCTCCCCTCTCCCTCCTTGTTCCTTCCCCATCTTCCCTCAGTGAAAGGTAGCACCATACAGCTCTGAGAACAATACTTGTAGGTAGCAGCTGGCTTCTGGCACCTTCATAAAATACCTCAGCATAGCTTAGCATTGTTGCAGAACTGGTTTTAAACTGAAAAAAATCAGAAGAGAAAAGCAAACTTTATAAATAGTGAAGATAATTCTAGCTGTAGAGTTTAGCTGAACTGATGTTTATTATGATTGATAAACATGATTATGCTGTATGTATTTGAGATCCTGTTTATAGGTTACAACTTTATAGGGTTGGGTGGGGGTGGGTGGATGTTGGGGGCAGAGAAGGGAGGTTTGACTGTGTTAGAAGGAAAATGTTTGCTCATAAATTTTTTTCCTTGTATCTGTCTTGCCAAAGGAAACATTTTGTTGCTCCTGGGTTTGGGATTGTTGTTTGGTTGGTTTATCTGTGGTCTAATCTGCAGCACAGCACGTGGTGGCATGCAGGTTACCAATGGGGTTGCTGTTCAGGGTTCTTTCGAGTGTGCGCACACTTCCCTCCCTCTTGGCCTTTCCTTGCTGGGATGTAAAGATGAGGCAGCATGTACCCAGGAGGCTCGGAGGAAAGGAGATGGCTGTACTGGGTTAGAGTCAGCCTCAGTGGTGTCATCCATTTCAGTTGAGTTGCTCCAGAGCTGAACTGGGTCAATTGTGTTTAACTTCAGAAAGGACAAGAATGGTTGCAACATCTTAATCTGTCTGGGAGAGCAAAAGTGAAAGAGGTTCCTTTTATCTCCTTTGTCTTGTTACTGAATGTAGAGCTTGTAGTGCTTGATAATAGGTGGAAACTTTTTAAACACTTCCTTTTCTAATAGCAATGCTAATCCTGTCTAGACCAAAAACTATGAAAGAAAAAAACCAAACTGAGAGGTGAAAGCTTACCTACTCCTAACACCTGGCAGGTCTGCCTGAAAGGGTTGAAATATTGTGAGACAGTTGTGGGAGAGGAGCTTTGAGGTGTTGTTGGCGAAGGAGTGCGTCGTTCTCCTGGCCTGTGTCTTGGTGTTGTGGTGGAAGTAGCAGAAGAGCGAGTGGTTACTGCCTTGGGAGGGTGTTGCAGCCCACTCCGTCTGGACTCCAAGGCTCCCTTCCCATTTCTCTCCCGGGCTCACAGAGCTGGGAAAGGGGGGAGGGGTGTGCGTGGATGTGTGTGCGAGTGCATGCGTGCAGTGATCCAGAGAGGTGGGTTTCTAAAGAGCTCAAGTCCACTGGGGCAGGAGAATTCCCAGTGGCCTCATAGGGAACCAAAGGCACTGATAAGTTGTCAGCTCTCCTGTTCTCAGAGCAGGTAAGAGGAAAAGCTGGGTGGAGGTTTTTTGAGCTTTGGGTCAGTGTTCCTTTCTCTAAGGACCTCATCTCTTTCGGGTACTCCCACCTTTTCTGCACAGAGTTGATTTGGCTCTGTGAAGACAAACTGTGTGGGGTTTGCCCAGTGCTGCAGGTCTTAGGCTGATGTTGGGATACAGTCAGGGAAAACTGTTTCTTTCCTTCAAATGTGGAAGCAGTGTAGTCCAAGGTCAGAGTCTGTTCAACAGCTTTTGCATATGGTCTTTCTCTTAAGGGAGGGACCTTGAAGACTCCTTTCTTTGCTCCCCAAAGCAGCCTTGTACATGTTCATGTATCGTGCTATTGGGCTGAGCTGTTTCATCAGTGAACTTGGTGGGCTCTTGTGAAGAAAGGGAGGGAGGAAGGGGGAGAGGCGTGTTGTCCTGCTACTCTTCCTCTGGACACCAACTGGGTTGCAGAACTTCACTGAAAGCTTTACTAATAGAATTGTTGTTCTGACATTATGTAAAAGTGGTATTAATATTGTGTGACTTTTCAAAGAGCTAGTTAGATTTATAGATAGATAATAGGGATATTGAAGAAATTACTTCTCAAAGAAAAGAGCACTTGGAACAAAAGAAGTGGAAAACAAGGTGTGCTTTATGGAAAACAAATCTGAGGAAGGAAATGAAACAGCTTGTGGGAGGCGAGGGAACACGATACCCTTTGGCGTTCCTTAGTGCTGCTGAGGCTCAGCCCCAGAACTGGAACAATACCCCCTCTGCCTTATTTCATCTCTACCAAACAGGACATTGTCAAGTAGCTCAGACCAAAATACTGATCTGCCCTTAAGTCTGTGTTGGACTGCTGGTGAATATTCTCTGGCAGAGCTTTACATAATACCGTAAGATACTTAATTTATCACATTAGTTTCCCCTTTCCTCCTAAAATTGTCTTATCTATTCTAGGCCCCACTTTAGGATTCATACTGCCTTTGCTGAATTTTGTAGCAGCAGCCACTGAAGCCCCATTCCCTGAATGTCGTAACTTTGTGTGCATTCAGAGCCAGCATGTTGCGGTGCTATAAAAATCCGAAATTATGCAACAACAGGAATCCTAAGACCTAGGGAATGGCATGCCGAGGGGCACAACCGCCTTGAGAAACAATTTAGGAACAAGAGCACCCGTGACAGTGTCCTGAGAACAAGGCAGTTGAAGAGAAAACGTTTAGTTCTTTCCCCATTCCCTCTCCACGTGTCGGCCTCTGTGAGACTGGTGCTCCCTTGCGCCTGAGTGAGTCTGAGAGGAAGACACAACGTGAAAGGCTTGGAGATCAGGACTGCTCCCTGAGAGTACCCAGGAAGCTGAACTGGGCTTCCTTGCCAGCCAAGGAAGGGAGGGCACTGCTGTGGAGCTGCCCATGGGGATGCTCAGACAGGTCTGGAGCAGCACTGGTCCCATGGGGTGCCCCATGTGCCCGTGGTCCGTGGGAAGGACCCAAGTAGTAGCTTCTTTGTCTCCGCCAGTGCTCTTGTTCCATTTCCTTCCTCTGTGGTAGTGTCTAAGGCTAGGTGTGAGTAGGTGTGGGGTGTTTATCCGCCACAGGTACAGGAGCTGTCGTATACCTCATTTCTAACTCGTAACTGAGTAACTTGCTTTAACTTTCTCCAAACCCCACAGAGTTGCCAAGTCTGCCCTCCCTCCTTTGATTAACACTGAACTCTGGCCTATAGCACCCCGTGACCTGCAACCTTGGGGAGTGACCCCCCCAATGCCTCTGAATGTTGCTGCTTAAAAGCTACTGCAAAGTGAGGGCAAATTGCAATGTTATCTTATTTCCTTTGGTTACAAGGGGTCCTCTTGATTAGTCTGTGAATATCCACCCCCCTCCTCCAACTCTCCTTGGAAAAAGGCTGCCTGTGCTGCCCTTTCCCACCCTGGGGCAGCCGTCCCTCGGGCCATGCTGAACTCCAGGGACTGGAGGCACTCCCAGCCCAGTGCTGCATACATGCTACTCACTTTTTAACATGACCAAAAAACAAAAGAAAAGAAAAAATGGAAAAAAACTAGAACTCTCCAAATATTTAATTTTCTTCTTTATTATTTGACAATCCTGTATCCCTTCCCCACTCCCCAGCCTGGTCAGAAGCTGCATCCTTAACCTGGTCCATCTTTATTTGAATGTAGTTCCCCTACCCCCATGGGAAAGAGAAGCTTTGTCAGGTCACGGTGGCTGCTATAAGTTGGGAGGGGGCGGTTTCTTTGTTTTGTTTTGTTCTTTTAAAATTTCCAGCCAAAACCAAAGATTTCCTAATGATTGTATAAACTCAAAACAAACAAACAAACCAAAGACAAAGGGCATCTTCAGCACCAAGCCCATCTGTGAGGCTGGTCTGGCCAGGGCTAGGATCTCTGCCAGCCTGGGAAGACCAACCCAGGTCTCTGGAATGCCCCAGGAAGAAGCTCCCTGCTCCAGGGTGAAATCCAGGGCACAGGTGCTGGGAGGGGACGGCTGAGGGCCTTCGCAGGTGGGTTGAGGAGCTGAAGACTTGGGTGCAGGATTGGCTGCTCTGCTGGGTGCTTTAACCCTCTGGGGGCTGGGTGATGTTGATTAATACACGCTGAGGTGCACTTCTGAGCTTTCCCCCCCTCCCCCCGCCTTCACTGCTCGGAAGAGGCTGTCCTGATATGAGAAATCCCTGAAAGAAGAAGAAGCAGCTTTTCATTTCTCCTCTTGTTCTTTTTTTCTAGATTTCTTTTATTTTTGCAGCACCACTGTGCAACTATGCATTGTATTTCTCAACCTTTTATGCTAGGTAGATGCCTGTGACTTTTTAACTTTTGGGGGGGGGATTGCAAATGGAGGAACTTTTTACATGGATCTTTTTAATCTCAGTTGATTGGGGGGTGTTTGGTTCTAGGGTCATACAAGCTCTATCCCAAAGCAAAATCCAAATGTTAATATTATTAGCCTGATGCAGATACCAAAGATAATTTCTTTCCTGCAGAACCTTAGACTTGTGTATTAAGTATGATTACCCAGCACTTGCATTAGTCTAACCTCAGTAATTCCAAAGCTTAGATGTATATTTTGGTATATTTCTGGAATATGAAAAAATTGTCGTTTAAATTCTTGTTTGTTTCAGTGTAATGCTCTTAAAGTCATAGCATGGAGATAATTGAACTTGTCCTATTCTTAGTAGTTTGAAATAATAGTATTTTTGTATGTTTTGGGTGTGTCTATGTATGTATTAACATAACAGTTTTCACTGCCTAGATGTTCATAAATAATAATTTAAAAAAAAAGAAAAAAAAAAGAAAAAAAAAACAAACAACAACAACAA
>VXAU01002438.1:49482-118384 GCA_013399695.1 Formicarius rufipectus | reverse complement strand
AACAAAAAAAAAAAAAAAAAAGAAACTACAAAGGGTTTTTAAACTGTACATAATATTCTATTATTCTATGAGGAATTTCCACCAGACCGCCAATTTGGATCACATTTTCACTGATGGCCGCTCCCAACTGGGATTCTTTCTTTCTTTCTTTTTAAAGAGACAGCATGTTATTTTTTTTCCCCATTGATCTCTGAGGTTCTTTCTCAGTGTAAAGGGGTTTTCATTGTTTTTAAGGGATGGGCCAAAGAGAAAGTAGCTTAAATTTTGTTCTAAAAATATATTTAATGTGTTCATTTTTAAAGTCCCCCTTTGTATGAAGAATTGGGAGTGGAAAACCAAGCCCTTTCTTCCGAATGCAGCTGTAGTTTTCAAAGAGATGAGGATTTGTCAATGTCTGTAGCATCTGGGCAGTCCTTTTTTACTTTCTTTCCTACAGAAGACAGGTTTTTGGTCCTAATGGTTTCACTGCTCTGTGCAACTGCCTGCTTACACTGGCTGGGAGGGCTTTTTTTTCCTCTTGCCCTTCCTCATACCCTGCATTTATACACTTGAGGTCAGCAGAACACTTGAAATCAAGGACCACATGGGAGTACCCAACCCAAATGCAACCCAAGCTTTTCTTGAGACTGAAATGTGAGAGTCCCACACATTTCAAAACCTTGCTGATCACACTAAAGGTGAGGAGGAAGGCAAAATGCTGTCTCTTTAAAGATGTCCTTTATTATTATTATTATTATTATTGTTATTATTATTTTCCCAGTGGTAGCCTACAGATAGCTGTAGGCACTGAGATTGTGTAGATTACAGTAAATCAGAATGAAAAGGTAGATTTTGTGTAGATGCATTTGTCTGCTGTAATTTTTTATATATATTAAACTTACTGTAATTGTACAGTTAATTTCTGTTGTAAACATCATTAAACCATTTTCCAAGTGTTTTAACATGTATGCACTTTTTTGTAGTTTTTAAATGTGTAGGGGGAGGCTCATTCGTCTTCCCTCCCATGCATCAAACTGGGCCAGAAGGCTGGTCCTTGGTGCCCTTTGTCTTGCCAAACTGGAGGAGTGAGACCAGATTTTTTGCATTCTGCTTGAAGCTTTTGTTCTACTTCTCTATTTATCAGCTCCCCTCCTAAAAACAGAAACAGCTTCAGTTGCTTCCTGAAGGCAAAGAGGAGACTCAACTCACACCTGTGGTGAGTGTCCTTGAAACAAGCATTGGATGCTCTTTGAAGTCAGGATATCCATTTATATATATAAAGATCATAAATGTGGTTTTTTAAATTTTTTTTTATTATTATTTCCCCTAAAGAATTTAATTCCTCTTGTTTAGTGGTTGGTATTTTATGATAGCCAAAACTTGTGACTTTTTAATCTTTCAAATAGGGTTGTGGAAGAAAATAGTTCTTTGGAAGAAAAGGTGTTTTCAGTACTCTTTGTTGCATTAGTGTTTTGCAGCAGTAACTTTACTGTAATTTTCAGATCAGCTGGCTGAGGAGTCCCCCAGCTCTCTCAGATTTTTCTTGTCATTGCAGAAGAACAGTAAAGAATCTAGGAAATAATTTTTTTCAAGAAACATTCATTACCGTATCTGTTTACTTTTTTTCCTCTGATTTATTGGAAATATTCTTTAAAAGCCACAAGCACCTACTGCAGGTACAGTTGAACTGCTTAAGAAGTAAAACAGCTTTGTAACTTGCATAACAGCAATTTCAACAAGTTTTTCTGCTGCTAACCCACCCAGTCCCTGCAAAGAAGACATAACTTCATCCAGGCAGAACTTTTGTTCCCACAGGCTTGCTTTAGCTCTGCTTCTTCTGTGAGGACTGACCAAATGAGCTGGTCAGCTCCTGACCTGAGGTAAAACATCCTTTATTTAGCTGGACTGGTTTTCTCCTTGCTGAGTTCTTACAGGCTTCACTGTGCAGCCTTGTAAACTGTATGTAAAACTGAGGCTGCAGCAGCAGGAGGTGAGTGTCTGTTTTCTGCTTGGGTTTTACAACATCCCATCTCACCTCCAAGGATGTGTTTAGAAACTCCTGTTGAATACCGTCCTCCTCATCTTCCCATGGCGATTCTGCTGCTGGGTGCAGGTTGGTTCAGCAAGGCTGAACATGGCAGGTGAGAAGCTCAGACCATTCTCACAGCTGTTCCCCTGTACACACAGCTCTGGTACTACCTTTATTACATTACTGACTTAGTACCTCTTTGCATCTTCTAGAGGTAACCTGATGTTAGACTGGTTTGGAAACTGCATTTACACTGGCTTTTGTGCAGTCTCTGTTATCCGGAAGAGATATATGAGAGTCCATTCTCCTTGTTTTCATTGTGTCAGGAGCATCTTCTGCCTTCTGGGAAGTCTCTCACAGAAGTTACCTGGCTCATATTTAGCTCCAGGTGCTGGATGAGTGGCAGTGCTATTGCTTGATCTTTTCTGAGAGCTTGGTGATTGTTTTCTTCATCCTGAAATGTTACCAGTCAGCCTCTGTCCTTCACTGCAGTAACATCACAACTTTTTACAATTAAAGAAGAAAAGTCACCTTGGAGCAGTTTTTTTAAAAAAAAAAAAAAACTGAAGCAGTTTTTTAAAGGCCAATTTAAAGCAAAAACTGTCAGTCTTAAGATAAATACCACAAGAGAGAACTGCAGCCCTATCTTTACAAGGTGTTTAAATGCAATGAAACCATAATTACATGTCATGATGCCCCTGCAAAGCAAGGAAGAGCTATGGAAACAGCTGTGTTTGTTAAAAGGTGTGGCCTGGTGCCATGACACAGACCTTACAAAAAAGGAAAGAAAATCAGCCTAATAGCCACTATAATTGGAAACAACTTTACATATATGTACAATTTAATAGCAAAGGCTTGCAGTTACATGATTCAGGAGGAAAGGGAGAAGGGACTGGCCAATTCCAGATGTGCTCCCTCTGTGCCCCAACCAAGGTAAGTTATTGTACAGAGAAAACACTTCAGTGATTGTGTTGAATGAAAAAGGTTTCCCCCCTCTTCCCCAAAGCCTGTGGGCATCTCTCATCCCTGCTCATCCCCTCTGACTCCCACTTAGCGGGGGGGCAAAGCCTGCATTTGAAGAGCATCATAAGTGTCCTTGGTCACTGCACTGAGTCCCTGAAAAAGAGAAAAACAGGTGAGGGACGAGTTCTCCCTGGAATTTACCCTAGTGCTCCCTAGCTGACTGGCCAGTCACAGTGTAATTCTAATTACTTTCTTTACAGAGAAAATGAGTGATTCCTTAGTTTTTGTACAGTGCCAGTAGCTATCATTTACCTGAAAGCAAGATACATTCTGAATAGCTGTTGCAAGCATATGACTACAGCAACTCATCCTGACTAGTTACGCAGCTCTTTGGAGTACATTTTATTTGAATATTATTAAGACCTAACTGATGCTAGAGTGAACTTTGGTAACTAAATGAATAGACATCAAATCATGAACTTTGTTCTCTGGACTGCTCTTCGATTGGGAAAGGAAGTCAGATGCAGCTCTGGGTAAGTAAGATGACAACAGAGCTTCAAATGGTTGTGAAGCCCTGGGAAGCATTCCTTCACATTGCTTCCTGCAATGCAGGAGTCCTTTTCTTGCCAACCTGCTCTGGTAAGTCAGCTGTGACCTGTGCATTACAGATCCCTGTGGGAGCAGTGGGACCCACTGCTCCAAGAGAAGGGCAGGAGAAGATGTGGCAGAGTTGCAGATCAGCCCAGGAGCCTTCCAGAGCAGGGATAACTGGGGCTTCCAGCAGTGAGGATTCAGTAAGACACTTGGTGCCTGCTTGTAAAACTTCCCTGCTATGAACATTTAGCGGTGTACTGAGAACACTGGTAGGTTGTCAGGCACCTATGACTGTCTCAGTAGAGCAGGGCTTGAGTAAAGGTGTCATTTAGCTACAGCTATGCCACATTACAGGGAAACTCCCTGGCATGTGCTGCAAATCCCTTGCACGTGCTGCATCAGAGGAACTTCTCTATTTTGTCTTTTTGAGACGTCAGTGGCGATGTACAGGCTTCTACAGAAAGTAAAATGCATTTTGGAACAGTTACGCATGGTGACCCAACTAAGGCCTTATTGAGGGACCCCCTGCCCTCTGTCAGGGGAGTGCAACACTGAAACCCCCTCAGTGCACCAAGGGACTGAAAGTGCTTGCCAGTGCTCACCTCAGCTCTAGTGAGGGGGGCTGAAGAACTGATGTCTTGAGTTAAAACAACTGCTTGGCAACCTGAAGGTTTCTATTTAAGCAATAAACAATTTGGAGACAGAACTCTGGGCATTGTCTGCCACAGTCAAAAGGTGTTTCTCCAGGATGTAGGACCATGGAAATGGTTCCTACTAGGGCAGCAGGTGTATTTAGAAAGTGCAGCCACTTTATCAAAGTGCTCTGTGTAGTCTTTGCCCTGACTCCCAGTAACTATGCTCAGAAGGATGCTTTGAAGCTCCATTTCATCACACGTCACTGACAGTGCAGTTGGATGTGTAACTACAGGCTACAATGAACTCCTGTGGGGAGCAGCTGCTGGACGTGTTGCCTACCTGGTAGACACCTTCATTCCCTTTGCCTCGCCGCCTCTGCTGCTTTGGGAAAGAAAAGAATAGATTAATGGGTGTTTTTGTTATCATGCAAAGAGAAAGAACCCCCTTACTGTCCCCATCCTGAGGGTGAGCAGCTGTACTTGACCTGGATCTGGACCTTTCCCTTAGCAGGGAAAACACCTGCTAAGTCTGGACCAGCCCAGGCATGCTGTAAAGAGAAAGAAATGAGGATTGGAAATAAAAGGAAATTATTTTGGTTTGCTGACATATTTTCCTGTCATGGTGTTACAATGCTGCTATTTCTTTACCAAATGTATAGAGAGTTGGAGGCATTCCTGTAGACACTGATTATCAAAAACATGTGGCAAGGAGTAGTGCCTGCTATGGTTAAAATGGCAGCAACCTCTTAAATGATCATATATCTGGAATGGGACAAGGGTTTTGGTGTTCTTGTCCCTCCAGGAACAGAAACATTCATAAAAACATGGTGCAACTTCATAGCCCCATAGCTCATGAACAGAGCTTAACTATGGCAAAGGGGCCTTAGAATATAGAAGGGAAGGGGATTAAATGTCAGTGTTACTTCAGCATTTCTCAACACTAAACATTGTTTTGAAATGCCCCTTTTTTCATGTTTCAGAAGGAAATGAAAGGTTATATATATATGACACTTTGACATCATATAGAACCTGTGTAGGTCACAGCAATTTTTCATTTTGCCACAAATGTGTCCTCAGATAGTTTGCTTCCAACACAAGCTCCCCTCCTCCACTAGTTTTTGCACAGAAGAAAACCTATCCCTTTGCTGTAGCTGTAGACATGACTGGTGTATATATTCTTAGATGTTTAAGGGGGGACCTGGGGTAAGAAGGTATTCCCCACTCCTTGTGTGAAGACTGGCATAAGGAGGAGCTTGCACACACTTTCCTGTGCCTGTAACGCCATCCAACCTCAGCAGCCCGTGGAGGAAAAACGAGAACCTCCAGCTCTGAATTGCTCTGGAGGAATGTGCTCCACTGCTGTGAATGGCTGAGCTACAGATGTTGCAGCACTTGACACACCAGACACTCCTTCAACTACTCCTCATCCCTCTCAGTCCCTCTGCCCACTCAGCCAGGGCAGCCAGCAGTTTTCTGTCCAAAAGTTGAATTATTTTCTGCTGACATTATTCAGTGTGTCCAGGGTCGCTGCTGGTGCAGAGGCTGGTTGTAGTGCCAGTGGGAGCAAGCTGACTGTCTGATGTTCACCTTGGTTTATGACTTCTCTAAGACCAGGGCTATGTATCTGTCCTGCTGCTGGTAACTACAGGAAACAGCTGCTCCCAGGTGTGCCTGCAGTTGCTGCGGTACAAAGACACTGCCTTGTGCAAGGGGCTGGCTGCAGCCAGGGCTACTGCTCCAAAAGGGAGCAGAAGTGAAGAATTTCTCATCCCAGGTTTTCACCAGGAAATGAAGTAAAACTCACCTCTCCCTTCATTCCAATTTCACTGTAAGCCTCACCCATCTTGTCCTTCTGCAGTGACTGCAAGCAGAGAGAGGGAAAGAGTCAGTTTGTTTCTAAAATAGCCAAGTCAGCCCCTGCGTGACCACACTCCAACCCTCTACTTCTGGGACTGCCTTGCCTTCAAACCGTCAATCTGTTCCAGAGAAGAAGGGGTAGCAGTGGGACCTGTCTGGTGTGCATGTAAATGGATGCTACATATGATCAAATCTGTGTAGCATATCAATACCACCTTGTCTCCAAACACCTGACTATATCTCTCCTCTCAACCAAGTCATTTATCCAGACAAGTGCCAGACACTACAATCAAAGCTCTCCAAAGAAAAGCTTTAAGCAGCATTTGTTCAGGAGACAAACTCGGACCTGCAGCTCAGGTCCAGAGCAAAGGGAATTCTTAACACTGCAGGCTGAAGATTAAGAAAGAGGAGCTCTCCCTTTCTTCCTCTGTCTCGGGAAGCAGTTCCCAAATGTTTACAAGCATGATCGGTGTCTGACTCAATAATAATGAAGGCCGATCTTGGAAACAAGCTCACATCTCAGCAAGCACTGAACACCCAGAAAGACCTGAGTTAAGAAATGAGCATTAGCATTCACGTATCAACCCTTTGGAACACAGACCACTGCATCCAGACAAAGGAAATCAATTAAATCAAGAGGTTCCTAAGCAGCCACTCTTAGATGCACTGGCATGTGGCCTTTGCCAGAGAGAAGTCACAGAGGCTGGAGAACAAGAACATAAAATACTGCAGCACTGATGACATAGGATAAAGGTTGGTTAGGCACTAGTGGCTAACAAAAAGGGATCAGCAGGTATCTTGATCCAAATTCTTTTCCACATCTCCCCACACAGTCAGTGTTTTTCTCCTATCATAGAGAAGCGAGTAGAAATTTTCTAGGAAATAAAAAAGGCTTTTGGGGCATATGTTGGCTAAGAGGACAAGTCTTTGAGAGCAGCTTGTTAAACTTGATCCAAAGCTGACATTGGGGAGAGGTGAAAAAGGCCTCCTATGAAACAGAAACTCCTATTTCCAGCCACCCCTCCAGTGCTCTCTACTCACAGTGTAGACAGTATCCTGAGGGTTCTTTCTTCTCTGCTACAAAACAAAAAAAGAAAGCTGTCCACACATTTCACCACCAGCATCCCCCTCCACCTTGTACATGCCTGTACATTTGCTCTATGGTACTGATGGACTTGCCATGCCCATCACAATCTCTCTCACCTCCACCCACAAGGCTCTGTTCAGGCAATGTGTCCCCTGGAAAATTAGTTTTAATAACTGGTAAAACTTAGTTCCCTGCTCAATCCCTGCACCTGTCACCTGAAGGTAAACCCTTATGTGCTGGTGCACAAGGTTTTCCCTCCCTTTCCCTTTGAAACTGATGGGCTCTGCAGCAGAAACAACTTTTTTGGCTGCTGCTCTACTTTGTGGGCACTTCTTTGGCAGCATCACATGCAGCAAGCTCTGAAGAAACACCCACCTCTGCCTCACCTCCTCCGCATCCGCCCCAGAGCTGGGTGTCACTTCCTATTCTGGGTGGCTGCAGAAGCTCTCAGCAAAGGGAAGGGGGGGCAGAGATCAAAGCAGAGCGGCAGGTTTACTCTTCTCCCCACCTTGCTCCACCAGCACCCAAGTTACGACACAGATTTTGTTGTCCCCTCTCCAGGAAGACACTGGTGCTCAGCAAAGGCGTGATGAGTGCCTACCTGCGTGTCTGAGCTGTGGTTAGACGAGAGATGGAAGGAACCAGATTAGAAGAAAGGTGCATGTGTGGGAGGAGGTTACCTGGTGTCTCCCGCCCAGCTCAGGGTCTGCACCTCGCTTTGCCCCCAGAACATCGTAGTCATCTCTGTGCCCACGAGACAGTTTCTGAAACAGGAAGGCAGGAAGCAGTGGATGGACAAGCATGATAATGACGTAGTATATCTTGATTTAACACAGGAAAGAAAGGGAACTCAGCATGATTCACAAGTACTGGAAGGGAGATAGAAATTATTTTTACTGCTTATTGCAACTGCCAACAAAGATGTCTACAACTAACCCATGGAAATGACAAACAGTGGTCTGTGCAGTACAAAACTGCAAGCTGTTCCATCAAGAACCTTTCTTAAGAAGAAATGAGTTGAAAACAAGAGAGTGTGAGGAGGAGGGACTCTGACTTTCAGGCTGTCTCTCCCACTGGAGGGTGAAGATCCACAAGCTTCATTTTTCTCACAGAGCAGCTCATCTAAATTTGCATCAAGAAGCTACAGAAATGTTATGGCCAGCAGAATTTAGCTGGGAAAGATTACCTGGGACAAAAGCAAAGGAGAGATTTCAGGTTAGAATAACACAGCTGACAGAATGCTCTGAAAAGGTGACAGGCTACACTTAAACTGAAAAAAAAGTTGCAGTAGTGTTCGTATACTACACAGTTAAACAGAACTCATAGCAGGATGTGGCTATGGCCAAAAGCGTGAGAAAAAATAATAAAGAAAAGAAAAAAAATAAAGGGACAACTAGACATAGCAAAAATAGCTAGAGTTTAATGCTGCCATGAGTGAGCAATTTAGTGAGGAAGGACAGACAGTATCTTGTCTCTGTTCTCTTGCAAAGGCCAGAGGACAACCCAAATATCTATCTACCATCTGGCCAGACTGGTGACAGAAGACGCTGCCCCTGAGAGGTTTGATCTCTCCCTCTTGTAACTACTGTACAGATGCACACAGATATGTACAGCCTACTCATCAGCTGGGTCACCCAAAGGTTTTCTAACCCACAGGCAAGTTCACTATTTCATAAGTGCCCACAAAGGTCTGTCTGGGTAGCAGATTTAAAAACAAAGAACAGCAGTTACTTACATTATACAGGTCATCCTGGCCAGGTGGCAGCTGTGGTTCAGAGGCCTGGCTAAGCTGGGAGAGAGATCAAACCATGAGCAGAGGGACAATGGCTCTCTTCATCCTTTCATTCCCTCTCTCCTACAAGTTACTGTCATCAGAAACAGGGGGACTCATAAGGAGCGACCGTGGCACTGATGGGGCTACAGGCAATACTGCTGCACTGGTAGTTATCCTCGCACCAGGTTGCTCTCAGCAGCCAAGTCATTTTGCTTGCACATGACACCAGCTCACAGATCAAGGTGTCTGGGTTTATTCCCTACACTCCTCCCTCAGATTTTGTATCTTCATTCTGTTCCTGCTGTAATCCTGTACTATAAAAAGTAGCTCCCATCAGGCTATAAAATAACTGCAGCTTTTTTGAAGAGAAACTGAGTCTGTAAGAAGCAAAAGCACTTCTTGCACCTCAGTCCTCCTGCAAAAGTGCTGCCTGCAATGTTCCTGGGTGTCCTGCTGGGAATCTCTGCACCCCTCAGGAGCAGCACCTGGCTTGCAGGGTTCTGGTGCCACCAAGGTAAATTGGCATGAGTGGCAATTAAGTAGCAGGTAAAGGATTTCCCTTCTGTAGCTGCTTTTTGGTTCGGCTGCTCACAGCATAAGCAGCCAATTGCTAAGCCGAACTTTCTGGTAAAAAGGGGCAGTTTTAGGTCAGTGAGAGCAGCTACTTTGTGTTGTACTCATCACTGTTGATCAGGTACTTCCAGGTACAATATCCAGCATCTCTGATTGCATTCATAACTGTAGCATCAAAACACTCTCACATGCTCTTCCTCTCCATTCATGATCCTTTGGGAAGAAATTCCCCAGGTTGCTCAAGTGGACACCAGAAACACAGGAAAGTTTAAAAAATCAAACCAACCCCAGAACTAAAAACAGCAAACCAAAACAAAATTTAAAATTGAAAAAAAAAAAAAAAAAAGAGATAGAAAAATAAACCAATAAAAAGGTCTCTTTCTAAGAGACCTAATTCCTCTCCAGTCCCACTTTCCAGATCAGCCCAACTAGTTTACACCTCCAAAGACAAATACATCTGTGCTTGGTTGGACTGACCTTGGCTTTCACAAAAAGTGCTGTTATGATGACTGCATAAATGAAGAGGAATCCATCCAGTATGTAGCAGAGTCTGGGATCTGTCAGTCCAAGAACTGATACAGCATCTGTACAAAAACATCAGATACGTCAAGAAATAAGGCCATTTTTACCACCAGGTGCTTGGTAACATAAATGTGGCACTGCTGCTTAGCTCTTCTTGAAAAAACAGCAATTATGAGGGCAACACTGCCCCTTGGCAAACAATATGACATTCTGAATATAAGAATTGTAGAATTAGTCAGGTGGAAAAGGGCCACAGCAAGTCCAACCCTCTCTCTAAACAAGGATTGCTAACACTGCAGTTACTGCAAAAAAGCCTCACAAAGAGCATCTATTTTCTGGTTTCTTTTGTATTTCAGAAAAGAATGTCCTGCAGGGATTCATTACTGGTTGGGGATTCTTTTATCAACTAACGCTTGAATGTGTGAGCAATAATATGTCCGTTTGGAAACAAATTAAGGGAAGAGCTTCTTGAGGAAAAAGATTTCTATTAAATGTAAAGAAAGATTGACACTGTCATATTCAGTGGGAGACCCAGGCTGAAATCACTACTCTGCTTTATTTCGAAGGTCTACTACTATCCTAATTGAGAGCTTGATAAAGTTATTACTCAGAAGATGCTGATGTTCATTTACTTATCAATGTTTCATGTATTTATACACTGACTGCATCTGACTGGACACAGTACATTGTTGGGCTTTAGCAGCTAAAACTGATGGAACTGCCCCTGGATCAGTTTGTAAACACGTAGCAGGTTCACAAAGCATAGTTAAACAAATCAAAGCTTAAGTAAGGATAGAAACAATATGCAGCTCCAGGTCAATCCTCAAAGGAAAAACTGTACTGCACAGTTATTAAAAACAAAACAAATAGCTTAGAAATGAATCTGAGCTGCACAAAGAATTCAAGGGAGTTCAAAAGAGAAAGACAAAAATGATCAATCACCTGTGAAGCCCTTCAATGAAGATAAATTTAAAAGAACTGGGATGATTCATCCTCTTTCCTAAGGCGAACAAAGTATGGCAATTCTTATTAACCACAGGTGATGGAGAGTGGTTGGACTACGCAGTACAGCTCTTCAAGGTGCTAAGTTACTCCAGTGCTCCATTCTGCACCCTGGGATTTCTCCCCAGCCCATCAGGTCATGCTGATGTTTTCCTTTAGAAGAAATCTACAGGTGACACTCGAGTGTCACACACTCACTACCATGAGAAATTCTCCTTTACAGAGATATAGTTAATTGTGGTGGCCTGTTGCACTGCTCAAGTGTGCAATCTGAATAAAGCTTGACTGATATTTGGCAATTCAATTATAAAATCTCAAGCAGGTGATGATACAGTCATTGTTCCCACTAACAGCCTAACACAGCTAGAAAAAACAAAAACAGACAAAACCAAACAAACAAAACCCCCACAAAAAACAAAAACACAAACAAAAAAACCCCAAACAAAACAAACACAAAACCCAAAGGGTAGATTTGCTTGGTTGTCTGAACTAGGAGTTCACATTCATTTTTAAAACACATACATGGAACTAAGATTAAAACCCTACATGTTTTTTCTTCTACCCCCCCCCATTATTTTAAAAATATGGTTCATAGCACTTTATAAACAACAACCTTCACCATGTTTATTCAGGATTACAAAATTTCATATACCTGGGGAAAATAGAGACAGAGAGATTAATTTATTGGCCCAACCTTGTATATTGAACAAAAAACAAGCTGAGATGAGCTTCCCAGAGTTTTCCTTCTAAACTGTCACAGAACAATATTTCACATCCATGCTGATTCAACACAAAACCAGCCTGAAACACATTAGACTTGGTGGGTAAAAGGCAGCATTAGGGAATACAGCTGTGCAGCATCCATCGGCAGTTTGTTTCTAGCAATAATTCAGCTGCCTTCCCACAGTGCAGCAGTCTGCCCCAGCCCACCCTGGCCTCGAGCTGGATGTGTCCAAAGCAGCTCAGGCTTTTCCAGCTCGGCACCCAGATCAGAAACACAATGGAAGGAGGGTGAGCAGCCCAGCACACAGCCAGCAAGAGCCAGGAAGCCTGGAGGTATCTGAGATGCTGCTGAAGGAGGCTTTGGTTATCCTGGGCCCAACTCCCCTCTTCCTGTACCAAAGCAGGGTACGTTCACATTCTCATTTCCCCAGCACTAATAAACTCCACAGACTGGGAAGAGCTTAAGCAGGAGATATAGAGGACTGTGGGGGAGAAGTCAAGAGTGCAGGGGATTTAGCTGTAGCTCTGTGCCACACATGGTCAACCTTGGCTTACTCTGCAGAGCCACCCAAGTACCTGCACGGTGCTTATTTGGGGCAGCCTGGCCTCCACACCCCAGGTAATGGATGAAAGCTGTTCAGTGAGGAAAATCCTGCTAGACATAGCCTGCCTGAGATGGTTCCTGGAAAAACATGTTTCGAGACAGTAGTAAAGTCCAACATTTATAAACATAAAAAGAAAATTAATTAAAATCATAGACTCATTTGAGTTGAAAAAAACTGCCAAGGTCAAGTCCAACCTTTGACTCGACACCATCCTGCCCTCTAAACCATATCGTGAAGTGCCATGTCACCCTTTTTTTGAACGCTTCCAGGGATGGTTCCTCGTCTCTTGGGAACGTGTTCCAATGAAGAAATTTTTCCTAATATCCAACCTACACCCTCCCTTGTGTAGCTTGAAGCTACTCCCTCCTTGTCCTATCTGTCAGTTCATGTCATTTCTTTCCTTAACGTGTTTGACCTCTGTATTCTTAAAAAAAAAAAAAAAACAGAAAAGAAAAAAGTACAAAGCACTTCTTAAATAATAACCTTTGCAATAAGTTTCTGAATTATAAAGTGAGAGAGAAAAAGACAGGAGATACTAAGCCTATTGAAACAAAGGTCAAAGAGACAGGAAGCATAATGAACAAGAAACAGTTAAAGCAGTTAGCATCCATTCATGTGAACAGGGCCACTTTAGGGTTCTAAATGTGTAGAGGAGTAGTTACAGCTTCTTCAATATTTGCACCACGTGCACAAACAGAAGACCAGTCCCTTAGGCACCAACAAAATGCATGTCCTGTCTCTCATCAGCCCCCAGCCATGGTTTGAGGGACTGAGGACAAGGCTGCAGCACTGCCAGGAATAGGCTGATGGTGGATGCTGGGCAGAGCCAAACCTGCCAGGCTGGAGGGAGTAGTCACACTCAGATGCCTCACACCGAGCAAAGCACAAGTAGTAAACTTTTCACTGATAATTCCTGCTTCTTTAACCTCACAGATCACCCAGTGCACATCATCTTTCCAATATTCATATATCAGTGTTTTGCCAGTCCAAATTTTAACTGCCCAGTGAAATACAGCAGAGTTTTAAAGCAAGATGTCTAAGTACAGGCACAGGGCATGGCTAATGTCAGGTCACACGGTGGCAAGGAGAAGAGCTACCTTGCATGTAAAAGTTGTCATACTGCTTAAAAGTGCCTCAGACAAAGAGCATCCCTCTTTCTAGAGATCCAAAAGGAGTTTGGATCCAAGGGCTCAAAGATGAAGTCAAAGTGGTGCTCTTGCTCAACAGGGAAGCAAGCTCTGAGAGAATAACAATTAGAAAGCTTGCATTCACTCTTGCTCACCACATGCTTCTTTGCAAGGAGTCACAGCATCCATTGCATGGCAGGGGTGACATTTACTGATAGACCACATGGAAAGAAACTCAGGCAACTTGCAGCATNAGAAGCTACTGAAAGCTTTGTACAAGTTGCTGACACAGCTGGTGTAGGGATGTGCTGAGCCATGGCAGATGAGATGCCAGAAAAGGAGATGGCATCAGTACACATTTGGAATTCCTTCACAAGCTGTGCTTCTGCTGCTGAGAAGTTTCTTTACAGCAGCTGCTCCCTCCAAACCCTGGACTTTTTTCCTCTCCTCTTCTCTGCTCCCACCCAGCAATGCAACACTACTCTCCCCAGTGCCCAGGCATTCTCTCCTGATGCTGCAGGTCCTTGCACTCACACATCTGGACCCCAGGCTGGCATCTTCTTCATCCTGCTCCACACTCACACCTCCAAAGCAGCTCTGCCCCCACCTCTGTGGCCTTTTACTTTTCAAAGTATAGGGGAAGGAAAAAGAAAAAAAGAGATCAAAAAAACAAAGAGGGGGGAGAAGAAAAAAAGGCAATTCAGAACAACTGCTGCTGACAAGCAGGTGAGAAACAAACCTCTAGCAAGACACCAGCAGCAGCCCTATGAGCTGAAGCAGAGGAAGCCCTGAGGCCAGCGAGGGAGGCCGTGCTGCGGGCACCCTCCTCGGGAGCCCTGTATGGCAGCTCGCCCGGTGTGCTTTTGGTGAGCAGCCTCAGCCCCCCAGCTCAGACCCAGCAACAGCTTTTCCTGCATGTGGCCCTGGGTTTATCTTCAGCCACCTGCCCACCTGTGTGCACCGCCAGCCTCCCGCTGCTCCAGGCTTGGAGAGAGCAGGGCAATCCCAACACCCACATCCAGACACATCCTCCTTGCTCCAGAATGTGGCACAGGGCAGGCATGCTGCAGCACATGGCTGGACTGATGCACCTGAAGTGAGTCACTGAAACATGGCCTGGACTCTAAACACTTCTTTTTAATAGGATTTTCCTCCTTCCACGTTTTTTAGTGTGCATCTGGAGCGAATTAGACCATGATTCCTGGTAATGGTTTAAGAAACATGAACTGTAAAAGCTGAACTACTTGTAAATCCAGATCAAATCTGTCCACCATAAAATTTTCTCTCTCCCATGACCCTCATTAAGTGATTCATTATAAGAGTTTTATTTTTAGAGGTTATCAAAATTCAGTGACACAGCTATAAATGAAGCATTTTATCTTACTGAAAACTGAGTTTCTCAGCAAAGCCTGTGCAAACCAATCCCAGCACAAGAGGTTTATTGATGCAACTGTGGATGCAAAGGTGTTTAAAGGCAGATCCTGTAGTGCCATCTCCCAACAAACAAGAGCTGCCACAGCTGTAAGAAAAGGGTGATGCTACCATCTGAGAGCCCAGACCAAATGCCTGAAGCTTAACCAGCTAAAATTATGAAAGAATCCTGTTCCTAAAGAAAGTATATATCCTGGGTTTTGTTTATTTATTTCTATAGGTTTTATTTGTAGATACAAATAAAAAAACAAACCTGAGATACCCCAAGACTGAAGAAGCAGAGGCCAATTCCTCCTTCACTCACAGAAGGAAGAGGCTCCTCCACCATTTTTTTGGCACATTGATGGAAAAATCTGAGAAAAAAACAACTGAGAGAAGAAAAAGGCATGACATATTAACAGCTCTGATGTGCATGATGGTAATTTAAGACAAATAAGTGAATGGAAAGGTGTCCCTTGCATCAAAACCAGTATGTGAAGTCAGGATACACAAATCCTGATGATAATTAAATTATATTAAGATTACAGGATCAAATAAGACTTTCAACATAAAACTTCCCCACTGCCACATCTGCAAAACCAAGACACCCAAGGAAAGCCAGCAAGCACATATAATAACTCCACCACAGTGAAATGGCACTGAACTTGCTCCCTGAAAAAATTTCCAGGTCTGTCTTTTCATACCAGCCACTCACCTCTGCAAAAAAGTCTAAAAAGTATTTACATTACTGGGTTGGTTTTGTTTGTTTGTTTTCCCTCAACACCAGTTCCTGTAGTGCTGCAGAAAACTCTTGTGTTTGTCTTCAATACTCCATCATATATTTATGAAATCTATGAAACACATCATGGCCCAAAGCAGAGCTCATGCCTATGAAGTTCAGCATCAGGGTTTGTTGTCATCCTCAGCTTTAAAGCCAAGGAGGAAACTGCTGATACTATCAGGATTTGGGTTACAATACCAGATGTTAGGCAGTCCAAAAAATTGCATTTAAAATGGAAAGTGCTTTAGGTCATTAGCCTCCCCTTTTTTACACCAATGAATATTAGCACTGTGGTAAGACAAGTTAAGGTGCTTTAGGATTCTTGTGAGCCTTTCATACTCCTGTTAGGATCCCTCTCATGGAGGTACTACCACAAAATTCAAATAATACAAGTTTCCCCCTGATTTATTTGGGTAGAAATAGATTCAAAATAAGGAAAATATTATAATGCCACAAAGGGTCAAACGTTGTTACTCCTGCCCATGGCAGGAGGATTGGAATGATATGATCTTTCAGGTCCCTTCCAACCCAAACTATTCTATGATTCTATGATTTTCTAGCACATAAAAGAACAAAGACTAATAAAAAGTCCAGGGTACTGTAACAGGGACAAGACAGGCAGCTCTCCAACAGTTTTTGTTTGATTTGTGGGAAGAGGAATCAATGTGTGCAGAAAACAAAAATAAATGATCTACCTTTTCAGCCTGAAGATAAAGAAGATTAATTTTTCCTATATAATTCAATAAGGCAATCTTTCACCCTCCAAATCCTTCCAGAACCTAATCAGAAACAGAAAGGAGGGGAGTGCCTTGCTCATCTCTGGAAGGGGACTCCTTGCTTCACCCAAACAGTCAGTCATTCTCAGAAAAAGCAACTGCTTTCACTTCTCAGTTTAGCAAGAACTCGGTGCAAAGGGCTTTCCTGAAGCAAACCTGATGTTGCCTCCTAGAGACAGCAAACACTGCGTAGGATGACTGAGGAACCTGGATATCAATGAGCTCGGGTGACAGATGCCAGCTGTGCAGTTCTTTTGGAGGGGGTTTGGATTAGACAAGTGGTTTTACAGACGCATCTTCATCAGGGATAGCTAAAGTTTAATCTAGTTAATACAAAAGGTGTTCCCTGCTGTAAATTTTCTACTGTCTAATCCAATGTGTTGTGAAGTGTACAAAGAGACTTATTATACATATGGTTGTTTCTTAGGTCTTCCCTGCCCCTTTCCATTCTGGCCCACAGCAGTAACTTGCCTCAGACTGTTTTACTATCAAGTGGGCTTTTCATGTTTAGTTTCTACAACCCAATGCACATGATGAAGGACTACTTAAAAGCATTCAGTCTACATATCTCACTGGGAATCCCAAAGAGACAACACACTGCAAGGCTGAAGGAAGAGACACTAAGTCAGACACAAGACGCTGTTGATCACAATCAGATGTGTGTCTCTGTTCAGTGTGCACTTCGCAGACAGGGCAGACATTTCTCTAAGCACTTTCAATTAGCAATTTTAAGTTAGACTTTACAGCAAGCACTGGAAAAAGGGTGATGCTAAACAACTTGCAGCTAGTTCACTGCCAGTGGCTCCAGTCAAACACACAGATAACATGAAGAACAATTCCCATCCAGGAGATTTATAAGGCAACCCTGCTCCCTTTTATCCTAGTTTCAGGCTTCCAAAAGTGATTAAGCTTATTTCCCACCAATCGTTATTGGTGGGAAATGGCATTCTAATAGTTGGGTAATAAAGTAGTAGAAATATCCACACACAGAATATTCAGTCTGTCAGCAAACACAAACATATTTGTGTGTTCTTGTCTCAGTGTTAGTGAAAGGAGGGACTACTCTGCTTTCACAGCTCATGTCACTCTATGCGTAGAGATGCACAAGCCCAACAAGAGCCTCAACAGCATTATTTTGTCTCAGACCAAGCTCAACTGCAACTCTCTTGATTTACTGCAATCAGAGAAGACAGGTGAGAAATCCATGACAACACTGCAGGCTGAGGGTGGGGGTGCTGGAGAGAGAATTGCAGCTACAAGGTTATTTACAGAGAAAAGTCAGCCCATGAGCAGTTCCTTCCCTTGCAGCCAACATGACCAAAGCTGGGACAGTTACAGGAGCTGTCCTTGATGTATGGTTAAAGCCATGACTGTACACTCACGACAGTTAATCCTATTGGAATGGAACCAGTTTTCCTTTCCTTTCTCCAGGATCAATTTCCACTTAAACTCACCAACAGTACCAGATCTAACTGGTGCCAAAAGAGCCAGAGTCAGGAAGGTCACTAAACCCCCTAAAATGAAAGCCTATAGCAATATTTTTCAAAACTCATGTCATCTAAGGCTTTCGACCTATTTCTTATATAATGTGTTTCAGCAAATAAGTACCATGACTAAAGAATAAGGAAGGTAGACACACAAAAAAGCTATGGAAAGGTTGTATGATTTACTTTAACTCATTCAGCAGGACATGTAGGAGCTGAGTGTTCTAAGAGTTCCAAAGTCTCAAGGTGTTTTCATTGAGGTCCCTGTATAGGCAACCACTTGCAAGCAGGCAACCCTCACTTCTTGAGGGTGAAGAAACTATTAATGGAGCTTGGTATTGAGCAGAGAAATAGTTAAATCATCTACAGAGGCAGTGGTGGCCTCAGGTTATCAGGCAGGAAGGAGGTTTTATACCCTCCCCAACGGCTGTGGCTCTACGTCTTGTGGTAGCTACACACATCAGGGAGGGAGAGCTTCAGGAGCAGTCCCCTGCTGCTGACCTACTTAGTGAAGGGCTGTGCGTGTCATGTCCTGCCTCTGGTAGAAGATGCACAGACCAAAAAAACCCACCTATGCAACAGTAGTTACGTAGGGAACAAAGAGAAGGGTTGATTAAGTATTTGGTTTCATATTAATTCCCTGCTGCAGCATTGCTCACCAAAGCTTGGCAACAGAATATTGGGGAATATTTCACCCTGAACACGAAGCATTTCATGGAGCTCATGAAAAAAGAACCAATGGACAACCTATCACAAGATGGAAATAGCACAACAAACCTTGTCTGGGTCCTCAATGGAGTCCTTTGGCAAAGGGTCTCAGAACAAACTGATTCCATAGACCCTCATGAGTTCCACTTGAGAAAAGAAGGAATTTCTTCGTCCACCCCCAAAATGTTCTTCCTCTGATTTGGGAGCATTCACATTTTCAGAGCATGTAGCAACAGTACAGCTAAAATTTTACAACAAAGTGAAATGCTTTGCTCATGGACGTCAAGGAGGGCACAGGGACATGGTTTATCTATCCCCGTTAACACATCACTGCAGAGGCCTGTACTCCTCTGTCAGGTGATAAAACTGTGCCTGTTACACCTCCATCACTGCATTTTATTACAAGCCACATGAGGGACTACATTCAGTTTTAGAAAACCTTCTCAGATGGCATTACAGGCTAAGGGAGTGAAAAAACCCCTGTATTTTGAAACATACCTTCTCATACATAGATAGGAAATGGCAAATAGGAAGAATGTGTCTATAAATGTTGACTTATTTAAAGGTTGTTAAAAAGCAATACCTTCCTGTGTGGGGTGGGGGAAATAATTTCCTTATCACTGATGACTTTATGCAATACCTTTATTTCACCTCCCATGAGATAATAAAAGTGTATGTTAACTGTCAGATATACTGAAGTGCTCTTGAAGAAGAAGCTGGACCTTCTTAATTCCTTCTCTGTGGAGACAGACTTGTGGAAAAAATACCAAGAAAAAGGACCCCAATTTTTCAACACAAAGAAAATTTCCTCTGTATTTACAGTGTGAGTTCCAACCACCCTATGTCAGAGTTTGCAACTGACATGAAACAATTATGGTTTACCCTTATTTACACTGCATGTAACTAATATTCAAATTTAGCAAGTTAATTCCAGTAATCCACATATACACTGGAAACCCGGCTAGGTGAACTATCACAAGCAATTTAAACTAATTTCATCCACAGCACTAATTTTATCTTATTGGGGTTTTCTCTGGGGTTTTCATTAAATGATCTTCCAGAAGCTCTGCACACAGAAATCCCACTTTGTTGCTTACGACTGGATTTAGTTTAGTTTTCATGGAGGAATGTCACAGCTATTTCAGAGGATTCAGATTCCTTGTATTTATTCTTTGCATCTTAATGTAGACAAGTAGCTCTCAGCCACTTAGCAGATATAGTTTACAGAACAATTCCATTCATACCTTCAAATTTGAGAACACCTACCTGAAGCAGCCGCTTAGGATGGGACATTATGTTGTCTCTGATTTTTCTCACTCCAACTAATTTTGTAAGTGTAGAATCATGCACTGTACTATCACTGCACTCATCTAATTGCTTGTCAATCTCATAAAACACGTTTCTTTTAAGGTCTTTAATGCTGCTTCTAAAATGGATGAAAAATTTGAAATTATATTTACTTTAAACACCCCCCTCTCCCCACAAAAAGCCTCTGAGATGTGCAGAGAGATAAAAAAGCTGCATGGAAACTGTTTGTTTGCTTTCTGTATGCAGCTGAGATGAAGTTAGAATGCAAAGGAAATTTATATGAGCTCCATTTTTCATAGTACTGGGTGCTTAGGTAAGCTTTATTCAAAGCACAGTGTTGGAAAGTGAAGCTGGAGAACTGTTGGACTGTGAGAAAAATTGCCAAGTGATCAAATGCCCACAGAAAATAAATTTTCTCTTAAATGCGAAAATGATCCTCAGCATTTCATTTACTTTTTCTGTGTACTCTCTATGAAAATCTTTCTTCAGCTTCTATCCCTTGCAATTTCTTCTTGCCACGGAACCATAGGATTTTGCACTACCTAAAATATGTAACACAAAGCTGGGCTGCACAGATAATGCATGGGCTTGTATAGAGCAAGACAATTTCCTCCCTTAATACAAATGCTTTTCTGAGATTAGCTTTGATTAATCCATAATTCATTCACATCTTGACTTATTGTGCATTCCCAATATGATAACGGGGAAGAGGGAAGGTACTGAGGACAAATAGTACTTCAAGATGCTTTGCTGTGGCCTCATTTGTGCCTCCCGGAGTTTCATGCATATGCAAGCATGGAATTAAACTCGTTAAGCAAAGTGTTATCCCCTTAAATTAGCCATTACACGTGCATTAGTTATTTATTAGTTATCTACCCCTTGACAACTGTTTGGAGAAACTGCCCTGTTTTTGCAGACACAAAAAACCCACGTAAAGCTGTTCAAACCGACAGCTCTCAAGGGGGTTCTGTTGAGGTTTATCACAACCAAATGGAGGAATAAACACAAGTGAATGTAAATACATGGCCCAGCTCTCTTCCCACTGAAGACCAGATTTAGTGGTGGGAGAATTCGTTCTCCACACCACTGATTTCAGCAGAAGTTGGCACAGGCCACTGAGCTCAGTTAGAATAGGTTAAACCCCAAAGCAGACACGCACAAACCTTCAAGGATGCACAAGAAACACGGCATGAGAGTCAATAATTAAAAGATACATGCAAATGTTTTTTTTTCCGACACAATATTCATTATGCAAGAAATCTTTGCTTACTGTAACAAATTGAAGTTCGGTGAGTATGATGCTACAGTACTTTTTCTGGAAAATAAAACTCCTCATTATTCTTTAGACTCACTGAATTCTACCCTGCTTTCAGAGCAAGCAGACAGTCTGTCCTTCTGCAATTCATTTTCACATGCCTACACTGTAAAAAATTAGTTGCCTCTGAAGCCTTCAATTTAAACAGCATTATTTTTCTAGAAATACATCCCAAAGTTGCATTTCTATTTTATCTACAAAAATTACCAATGATTCACCCCCAAGTCCATTGCAAGAGCTACATTAGAATGATTTACTACAAGGCAGAAAAAGTCAGGAAGGACCAGATAGTTCAGTTCATTGTGCAGGACCAAACATACCTATTTAACTCTCCAAACACTTTCACTGAAGGAGAGCACAGTATGTGCACAAAATACAGAGGTCTAAGGGAAAAGTCCATGTGCACGAAACAAGAGAAGTCTGGCTTTGTGACCTCCTCTCCCTGATACTGCTTAGAATATAAAACTGAATCACAAAAAAAATCAATGGATAAAAATTCATTATGTATTCATCCTGTCAGTCATTTTGTACTTGGACATGAAATAAAAAGCCACTACCTAACAGATTCCATCCAGCCACCTGAAATTTATAGAATATGAAGCCATCTGCTGTCACACAGTGGGTTTTTATCTAAATTAAAGACATAGTAGATATAGCTACAAAGCAAACATTCTTTTAAATTAAAAAATACATTTAATTTCTTATGCTGGGGGGAAAATATAATAAAATTGAAGTAGGGAAATAATAAGCAAAACTGCACAGATCTTAGATAATTTTATTTCACCAAACTATTGCCTGAGCCCCCACAAGCCAAATTTCCCTACTACAAGCCCTGTCTTCCTCCAGTGCCCCAATGTTACATATCTCAGTCTCTAGAGTTTATGATCAGAATAAAGTCCTAAAAGAGAAACAGTCTGACCAGCTGGGACAGAGAAAGGGTCTGTTATTTTATTACCAAGCTAACAGCTGTTGATCCAAACCCTATGGTTTTAAGACATAGTTTGCCAGTATGGAAGGAACATTTCTTCTCTTTCCCCTACCATGTTTCTAGCATGGTTATAATGCTGGAAGCATAAGAGGCAAAAAAATACTTATCAAACCCTACACAAAACTACTATGTGCTCTTCAGAAGGAGCAATTGAACAACAGTTTTATGGTGCTATTTATAACTGAGGTAAAGCTAAATAAAGCACCACACTGAACATGCTGCTTTGCTTAAAATTCTCATCTGACTTCGACACAGAAATACCCTCTAGATACGCTGTTCAGAGAATTCTGCACCTTTTAGGAGATTAAATTATGCATCTGATTATGCTTTCTGCAGATAACTCAGTATCAGATATTGGGCATGATTAGAATTCATGCACAACCAATTTGTAATTCAAGGCACAACTGTATAATTCAGATTTTTTTAAAAAAACATGTTTCAAAGTCAGCTGTACTTTCGGGTTTTTTATGGGGTGTCAGTAAATTCTATTTTAAAAACAAAATAAACTCTGCCATTTGAATCTATCTTAGCAGATTCCTGGAATTCTAGTGAAGGAAGCACATTTCTCTGCATACAGACTTTCTTTTAATAAGGAATGTCTTTTTGCAAACTCACAAAGATTAAGTCCTACTGGGATATGGACAGCCTAAATTCTACCACCCAGGAAGTTACCTATCAATGCTGAAATCAATGATAAAAGTTCTAAATAAAATTATTAACACATGTGGGTCAACTTGTGAACTCTTGACTCCAAAAACCCTGACTGATTCTGCTAATTTCCACAGAAATATTTTGTGCTTATTCTGGTTTGATGATGTCTGATGGCATCAGCATTTTCATGGAAATAAAGTAATTTTGTTCAATAATTACTCACTTTACAACCGATAAAGCAAACATAGTGTACTTAATTTCAGTCAGGAATTTTATTTTATTTTTATTATTGAGCAGAAGCGTAAAAGTGAAAGAAGTCAGTTCCACATGCTGCTTGCAATGCTACAGAGAATTTGGTATTACTCTCACAGTTGTTTTTCTCCAAGTTTCTCAAATGGCAAAAGCAGCACTAAGTCAGAAGGGCAGAACCCCAGCAGTTTCTCCAAACCATGCCTGCCTTTATTTTAAAATACACTTTATAACCTTATTAGGTCACGTGGGAACCAAAATCTATAGCACAAGCATTGAGGTGATAATAATGTGCTGAAATCAAAGTGATCCTGCTTAAACAACTGATGCACAAACTTCCTGAGTTCTTGTCAAAAGGCCTTGAAAGTGCATTCTATGGAATGGTGGAAAATGATAGAAAACAAAGTGATAACATCACATTATTTTGTATAGTTACCTCCAGACTGTTCAGTGTTGGTCCTGTTTTAAAAATTACTCTCGGCTCTAAAAAATTAGACAAAATAGGACTTTTAAGCACATAAAAGTACTTGCAGTTTAGTGACATTCTCAGTGCTGGTCAGGGTAGTTCAGAGAGGAACAGAAGACATGGAGCCATGACATCAGCCAAGGACACTCTTTTATGCTTGCTGCTCCCCTGGGCATTGCACACCAGACGCTCTCCAGGATGGGTTTAATAGCTTATGGCTTTATAGCCATAGTTAACTAGGGAATTACTACTTTATTATCCTTTGCAGACAGAAAAATCACATTTCTTACACCTACAGGACTGGCTCACCTCTATGTTACGGCTTTCCACCCCAAGCACTAATTGTCCTTTTATCAGGTTTCATTAATGACACATTCGTCTCTGTGCAATACTGTGGATATTGCATGACTTATGTTTGCCCTTCTTTCACATTCCAGTTATGCTGTGTTTTGATCAGAAAGGACCACATCTCAGTTCAGTGTGGACCGCACAAATCAGAGCCTGGTGCCACCCTCTCTGAAAACCAAGTGGATTTTCTTGTTCCCACACCTCACTGCTGCATCCCGGGGTGCAGCCTCAGAAAATCCCCCATAATTTCCCACAGAGAGAGCTGCACAAAACCTGTGTTAGGCCAACCAGGACATTTTAGGAACTCCTCAGGAGCTGCTTGCCTGGTAGGTCACCTGTGATTTCTCTGGTTTACTTTCCCCTGTCAGTGGGCAGGACATGGGGTCAGTGGAGGAGGGAGCCTGCTCGCTGCACCTGCTGCTCTGTGCCCCACTGTCACAGCACAGGCTGGCTTCGCCTGCCAGACACCTCCCTCCTCCTTGTCTCTTGGATCAGGTTGGTAGCACTAAGGCCATGTTTATTTTCTTAAACATTTTCTCCTTGTTCCAAACAACTGATGTCTGGGAGACCTTACAGTCTCTCCAGGACTTGGCTACAAAGCTGATTATGAAATGGCTTGAACACACTTTTTGCACAGATTTGTTCCCATGCTCTGAGAGAATAACGGGGGGCTGTGCCTGCTTGTCTGACAGCCTTCCATGGCCACTCTCTCACTCATGAGCTGCAGCAACAAAAGCAGGCTCTTGGTCCCTCCCTCACACACTTCAGCCCCTCGGGAGCCTCAAAGCGAGACAGATAGAAATCTGCTCCCTCTACACACCCGCCTCAGCAAACACACATCTGAGACACCCCCGTGCTCAGAGAGGCAACACCAGGTGCGCCTGAGAGCACGGGCTCGAGGCAGCTGAAAGGTGCTGCAGCTGAAAGGTGCTGCAGCTGAGATAGAAATTGTTACTTCAAAATAAAGTGTGTGTAGGATAGAGCTTTATAGTTTCAGGGCCCTTCAGCCTCTCTGTTTTTTTTACAGGAGGGAATGAAAAAAAACCACTGAAAATCAAAGAAGTGCTTGATTAAACAGAGTGCCACCTTAAATCTGGATAACAGGCATCCTCTTCCCAAACTTGGCTCCATAAGGAGACTGAGCAAGACACACAGTGAGCAACCAGACGGGCGACCCCCCTAATGCCAGAAGCAGCAGTAACATCTGGGATCAGTGTGCCACTTCTGCTCCGTGCCAGAGCCTGGAGAAAGACTGCACAGGTTTCCATCCAACCGAGGAGCAGGCACACATCTAACCCCACTACACAGCACCATCAGGGACTGTTTTTCTTTTGATGTATCTGACTCCAAAGAGCCTTTTTGACACCCTCGAGACAATACATGTATGACACGTTCTTATACACAGACACTTCTTTTTTTTTTATTTAAAAAAAATAAATGGCGAGGGATTGTTTGTTTTCAAAGCATGGCTGTCACTGCAGGAGTTATTGCATTCTTCAACGAGATGGGATGTTCCTGGAGAGCTCAGCAGAGAGAACCAAATGCCTTGACATGGAATGTCAGGGACCTCTGCTGCCTGATCTGAAAAATTTGGTTCTCAGCTCATCCTGGGAGCTTAGAGGTGAAAAAAAAAACCAGCACTAAATTATCTTGTGTTGTAGAACCAGACTCAGGGGGCAACAGGACAATATGAGCACAAATGCAGTCAGACAGGCTAAGGCAGAAAGTGACAAGGTTGCCTTTTCTTCTTTTTTTTTTTCTTTTTTTTTTTTTTTAAATAAAAGTCAAAATACGGATCTTTCTCCAGAAGGCAGCATTGACCCTGTAATCAAAATTGCTGGAAGGAAAAACAAATGCACACCCATGCAGGGTAACCCCTGGTAAGCAAATTCTGCCTCCTTCTCTCATATAAGAGGTACCCCAAATAGCAGCATGAATTTTCTGAATATTTCTTGCCAACTCCCACTCCTTCATAATGAGCAACTGGAAAGTTTCAGTTGGAATAAATGACTTTATAGATTTAGTGAAAAATAAGTCAATTTACTATGTCAGAGGGCAAAAAAAGGCTCTGTTTGTGCCCTCTGGACTGTACTGGTCCCCATGAGCAAGCAACAAAATACAGCTTCTGTCATTTAGAAGGCAGAATAAACATCAAGAAGTTTAAATTAAAGTCTTATGAAGTTAGGTTATATCTTTCTCATAAGAAATACTAATTCTAGGTAATCACACAAAACAGCACTGCTCACAGAGCTGTGGTATTTTAGAGCTTCTGATATCAGCTGCAGTCAGAAATGCAGAGACACTAAAATACTTGTATTTGAAGGTTTTCTACTTATTCAAGATTATGCCACTTCATTCCAAACAGGTGGTGGAGCTGGAATAATCAAAATAAAAATCTATACTGAACTTTTCATAAACATCTTCAACTCAACAAGGCTAGTTTTGCCTTTTCCCCTTTACTTTGCATATATGTCGCCTCAGACCATTCTGCCCCTGAAGTGACTATTGATAAGCCAGTTACAAACAGCTGAATGAAATACAGAGATATAACAGGATCCTACTTGGGTGCCACCTTCCAGAGCTGCAGGACTTGGCTAGATCAATTATACTATTGAGTTGAAATGGACATCTCAAGCTTTTTGGTTATCTCTCACTTCAGTGCTCGCTGCCTTTCCCTTCCACACTAACAACTGTACAATACCATATACCAGGGGTGTATGCACACATATGCACACATGTATAAATACATATGAAGGGTATGTGGCATATCCATGTACATACAGATGTATCTACATACCCTCTCCCAACCCATTTCTTCTCACTGCTTTTCCGGGTTACAGACCAGAGCAGGGAGGATGCTCAGTCAAGAAAATCTCCCCAGAGGTTTCCTTCTGCAGCGTCCCTTCCCACCTGGGCTGGAAGGGTGTGCCTGTCATTAGCAGGAAGCACCTTTCATCAGCCCAGACAGACCGATTTTACTGCTGTGTCACTCACATCATGCCTGGTAGGAGCAGAGTGGAAGGACATGGAGAAGGGCAATAAAAAGCTGGATAACACCAGGAGGAAAAGTCAGAAGGAAACTACCCAAAAGAAGAGTAAGCAGCTTTAAATGGATTCATAAAAACAGACCATAACACATTTTCCACTTGAGTGGAGAGGAACTGCAGATTCATTTATAATTTGACTCTTTTATTTAAAGGAAGAGACCTAAGCAATACAGACAAAACAGTGGAAAATTAAAGTATGTCATCTGCTCAGCATTTTCTGTTCTGTTCTTGCTAGTGGTAAACACCCCTATCAGAGGGCAAGCCTTGCTTCCAGCTCTTGAAGCACCCCTGAACATGCTGGTTCAGTCAGGAATGACCAAGTCCTAAAGGATACAGCTTACAAAGGGAGATAGGGCTGTTCTCCCTGGCAAAGTCTGTGATTTTCTGGGTGATGTTTTCTTACACACAGTCCAGGCTTTGCCAGTACTCATGAAGTGCCAACTCAACTGCATCAGGGACCACTTAAAACAACATGCACTTATTAGTACTCAAATCCACCTGCCAGCCGTTATCATGGGCAATCAAAATGCTGCAAACTTCATCAGTTCCCACCCCAGGATCATGACAGAGAGAGCAGCATCCCCTGTTTTCTTTCCAATCAGAATCTTTGCCATCTACACTTTCATGTTTTCCTGTCATTGAGCAGTTAAAAAAAAAATTGTATGTATTTTTCTGAAGAAAAAACCCTAAAGATATGATTGATCACATGAATCCCAGCAGTCAAGGTTTGAAGAAAAATTATCACCTTTTGAGATAGGTGAGAAATTAATGACAGGTCAGAAATGTGTTCTTCAGAGGCTAAAAAACAATGGGTTAGTAAATGAACTCAGCATAAGGTGTCTTAGGTTATTAGAGAGTTTATGTGGCACTTCACAGAAAATTGTGTCTTTAATGGCAGGAAGAAAAGAGATATAAAATCAGCTGTTTGCTTCCTTCTCTGGGAGTTTATTTATAATATTCCTAAGTTCTGGGTACTTGTAAAAACCTATCCATCACAGCCCAAAAGCTAAGAAGTTAATCAAAAGTCAAAAGCAAAGTCTCTCCTTCAAAAAACTGCACTAGAATATCCAGAAGACAGCAGAGCCCCAGATACTAATATTTAGTTAGAGGGCACCAGAAAATAACGTGATCAAGTACATAAACTACATTAAATATGGCCTGTTAATGTTTGTAATGAAAAGGACTAAATTGTTAATGAGAGTAGAGAAAAAGGAGTTTTAAATAATAAATGTTACTTTTTAAAAAATTTGCACATTATATCTCCACTTTCTTTAGATCACAAAATCTTCAATTATGAGAACGTTATGTTGCACTTGGTATTTACACCATGCTATCAACAGGAACATTTTTCTTTGTCAAAATAAGAACACATCATACCTGATGTGTTCACTTATGCTGAAGGAGAAGTAATTGCCCAGAACCCAGATTACATCCTACTCAAAGCAGCAAACCAAAGATTTAACTTACACCAGTAAATTAATTGTCTGCTTGAACATCCTTTTCAACCTTGAGACAGACCTGATAACACGCTCAAAAAAGCTGAAAAGCAGGATTATTTTGTCTCAGTGCACTTTGAAGAAATTGGTGCATGTGCTCTAAGTTACTCTAGTCATGTAAATTCCCATCTGCAGATGCCCCAGACTATTAGTTGAGTTTACATGCTAAAATGTTCAAGTTACATTTATCAATGTGCTATAAATAAAAATGTTTTCAATCCTAATGCTCCTTCTTATTTTAAAGAAACAAAATCTTACAGAACCAAAGGGTGGCAAAATTACAGTTTTAATGCTTCATGCTGCTGACTTGCATCCTTGAAGTAATTAAAGGGAAAGCTCAGAGCACCTGTTTGGAGGTTATAATTTGGAAGGATTTTCTTTCTGAAAAACTAAAATTTAATTTTTTTTGGTGTTATGATTTTTGGTTTAATTTTCTGAACTATCAGAAGAAGGAATAAACCCATGTACACTTTCATGTAATATTTCACTTTTAATTCTAATGAAATCTCTTTTTTAAATATGAACCAATACGCCTTGTCTAAATTAAAGAATCTTCTGGTTGCTATAAGAAAGCCTTTGAAAAAGAGAAAAAAACAACACACAAACAAACAAAAAATCAAAACAAACAAAAAACCAACCAAACAAAAAAGAAAACAGATAAAAGATTTCCAGTTGATCCAGAAAAGAATTTTTAAATCTGTCTATTTGGGGATCTAAGTTCTGGTATGATTCAATAGCATCTCTTTGCTATGTTGGTATTAAAAGATCAGCATTGATTGATTTAATTTGCCACAGTTACACATAAAGCTTTATAACATCCTGAATTTTAAGGTTAGTCTACACAGTTTCAGATGGAAAAAAAAAAATCCAACAACTGAATGGCAAACCCCCCTTTTTTTCCTAAGAATTTCCCTGCCTTAGTCCACCAGGATCTTCTGTAGGATATAAAACCTTTCCTTCTCTACTACCCACATCCATATCCTGAGCCTGTAATGCAAAGGGCAGGTGGCAGAAGCCCATCGGGCTGCACACTTTGACCCAGGTGGTTCACTGCAAAGTCAGAACTGAGTTTTCTTTTCTCAGGGTTGCCTGGCAAGCCCCAGCTCAGCTGCTCAGGGCTGTTTATAGTAAGAGGTGAGGGACCCCACAGTGCTCGGGCTCACAAGTTCACAGAACTCATTGTCCTTCTGACTCTGCTCAGAGTTTTCTGGTGCTTGTTTTCAGTGTGAGGATGTCCCTCTGCCCCAGAGTCACAACCTGGCTGTGCCCTGACGCCCAGAGTTCACACAACAGCTCATATCCCCAAGAACACCTTCTACCCAAGTCCTGCCCTTCCCACTACAGAAAACCTTTCCAGCGCATCATCAAGTTTCGGAGCAGGCACCATGGGGTGCAGTGAGGTCAGGGAGAGACAGCTATCTAAGTTTAGAGGAAAGTAAGAAAGTTGTTGGACTAGAAACCAAAGAAGGAGACAGACCTCCTTTGGATCCAAAACAGAATTTAAATAAGGTTTGATAATAGAAAGGATAACAGTTCTTAACTACTTTATCTATACATATCTATATATATCTCTATCTATATATATATCTATTCAAGAGAAACAAAGCAACCAGAACTAAATGACCAATTTGTGGGTAGTCCCCCCCGAACCTCCCGCAGTCTCTGCTCCCGTTGGGCACAGCAGCATTTATGGACAGCAGGTGATGATGTTGCTCCTCGGCCGGTGCTGAGCTGCCCCCGGGGGTGGGGGGGAAAGATTTCAGTGTCTCTCTTTGAGATGGTGGGTATGGAGTCAGTGGAAGGCGCCACACAGAAAGGGAAAAAAGAGCTGGGATCCTTTACCGTGGACAAAACTCTCTCTCTTAGTCCTTGGCTGGACTAAGATGGTGCTCTGAGCTGACAGCCATTGATGCTGTAAGGCTCCTCGCACCCAGGCCAGCACCTGTTGGCTCTCTCAGGAAGCCTGATGCAAAAGCCCTGGGTAGCAAATCTCTCTCTCTCTGTCTCTCACTCTCGTAAGCACCAGGAAACTCCAAAAATCCAGGGATTGGAAATGGAAGAAAAAACGAAGGAGACCAAGGTCGCAGGGTAGAGGTTCCTCCAAGAGCCGTCTCTCTCCCTTCCCCCCCGCAGTCCTCTGCTCCTGAAATCCGAAAACCAAAAGTGCCCCCTTCCCTTACCACACCCCAGTGATTTAGCATTGCTAGGTAACACCTTCACTCATCACCTGCCCCTTTGTTAGCAGCAGTGGAGAAAGATAAGGGCCATTAGCTCCTCGTTTGGTGGTAGGGGAAAGAAAAATTCCACATGATTCTAAAACTAGAACACAGCACAGGTGACCATTAATAAGCATTTAACAGCTCCTAAAGCTCCCTACACAACAAGGGCTCATGTGCCTGCTGCAGAAGGGCAGAAAGGAAATTGCAGGGGCAAAGCAGTGTCCATGTGGCTGTGGACGAGGTGTAAGCAAATTGAGATGAGATGTGGTGGAAGCAGCTGAGCCACAGAACTGCCAACTACACATGCTTAAAATTAAAAAATCAGGGGTTTATAAATAATTAGATTGCACTCAAAAGTAAACAAAAACAAAAGCACAGGATACTTGAGAAAAATAGGACATATTGACATTAATCCCTGCCTCTCTACTTGCATAGCTAAACTCAGTCCTGCAAAACATACTTGCTCAGTTATGTTTGTTGCAGAACTGCCCGTCTTGGGCACCCTGACTAAAAGCCAATCTGCCATCTGTCACCTCTCACCTCCCTTCCAAGAGCCACGCTTTCCTACCAACACATTATGCCTTTAGCACTGAAAAGACATACAATAAAAATCCAAACAACACACGTAACAGTTTTTACTAAAGTCCTTGTCCTGTTCCCTCTGAATTTCACAGTACACTCAAGGAACAGGATCCAATGCTGATATATTAATGATACCTAAGCAGTTCACATTTGCTACTATCAAGAAGTTTCTTTGGATATGCATTAAAACACATTGGAAGTAAATGAATGCTTGATATATCCAGTAAAACTCACGAGGATAAACACCGAGTAGGGCACAGAAATCCAGATTAAACTGGCAATAGACTTAATGGGGGGGAAACACTAGAATACACTTTCCTGTTTTTGTTTCAAAACCGCTGCCTCTTCTTGTTTACCAAGGCAGGAGGAGGCATATTCAAGCAGCAGGCATGAGATTTGTGACATACCTGAATTACATTCATCTGAATGCCTCTTTACTGAGTGAAATGTGGCTGAAGATAAAAAGAATTGCAATATTTGCATTCAGTTCAAATGAAGTTTTAGAATTATGTAACTTCACACAGCAGTAAGTGAATTCAAACACCATTAGGGCTGGTAAAAGCTTCCGCTGAACTTCAGAGACCAAGTAGCATCTCTTTTTCTCTCACGCTTCTGACAGGAGGGAAGGGAACCCACGAGCTAACCAGTTTACCACTATTCAGTTAAAGACATCATTTGCAGGGAAATGAGGTGGTCGGTCATGTTGTGCAATTTTTAAAACAAATATAAATGGGACTCATTGGATAAGTATTACAAGTCTGACTTGAAAATATCTTCCAATCATCCCATCCCCAAAGGGCACAAAATACAGTTAATGCCATCTGCTCTCTGGCAGCTCAAGAACCTGAGTTGCTCTAAGGGTCACAGTGGCAATGCCATCTCATTACGCAGCTACTCCTGCTCCCTTTGGCCCCAAGATGTTCATTACCAGCCTTGACCTCCATCAGCTGCATTGCCTCGTTTCTACAGGCTCTCAGAGGCTTTACCTTTCTCTTCTGCATTTACAAAAGCACTTGTTGCAGGAAGGGCAGCAACATTCTACTGGGACCAGGCAAGCTAAGGCCCATTGGTTTTACTCTGCACAACAGGGTATCCATTTCCCTAACCCTTCTAGCAGCTATTGCCCATAGCTGTTCCACTTTCATGATTTCTTTTTGCATTTGGGTGATCAAAACAAAATACAAAATTTGGTCTGACCAATCTTTCATGCAGTGACATAAATTTTATTCTGGTTTATGGCATATACAGCTTTTAATATATCCTGGAATTGCTTTTTACAAGGTTTGTCTCACAGCTAGTTTTGATACCACACACAGTCAACATACTAAACCTTCTCCTTTACTACATGCCCAACTAGTGTGGGCAGAAATTTGTTATGCATTCCCACAGAATGTCTTTCCTGTCTGTACTGCCACCAGTCCATGAAATTCTGTCGGATGTTGCAGTCTGCTTGTGTTGAAGGCACGTTCCTAGCTTGTGTCATCAGTAAATTTGATTCACAAACTCCTACTTTGTCTGCTACTGTTATGAAATATGATACTAAATAGTAATAACCATTTCAATTCTTGCAGATCCTCACTAACCATCTCTTCAGACCCAAATTTTCTTCTGCACATCCTACTGGCACCTTTTTGCGAGCCACTGTGCCCTTTACAAGGCCTATACTCCAAGAGGCACAATACCTCCCTCCTCTCTGTTCCATGTAGCACCCTGGAAAACAATCCAGATGAATTCACCATCCATTGCTACATGGAGATGATGAATAATGCTTTACAGAGTAATCAGTGTAGGCACCCTCATAATCTTTGGTAAAGCTGCTTTGCATTTTAGCGTCCCATAGTCCTCTCTTGTGTCTTTCCCAGAGAATTTACACTGAAGCATGTCAGCCTGCTGAGATGCAAGGTGAACAGATTTATAACTGATCCTGCTTTTCCTGTTCCCAAAGTATCAGCAGCACATTCGCTATTCTTCTGTTGTGAACAGAACTGACCCTGTAATGGTTCAATCCCTATTTTAGCAGTCAGTGAAGGAATAGTAGGAATTATTTATGTACAACCAGTGCATAAGTAACTGAAATATCTGAGGGCACAGAGTGTTAAAAGGTAGGAAAATAAACTCTGGTATGGACAGTTCAGATGGACATGATATATGTTTATCCAGATCTATGTACTTACCTGCAAGGGAGGTACTGCTGTAACAGCTTCATGCTGTGGAGACTCAACCACCACAAACCTCACGAGGTGAATCCAGAGTTCTCTCTGGGGATCTGTGCTCTTCCTCATCTATATAAGCAAAACTTTAGGAAGCTCATTTCTACCTTTGCCTTATAGGTCACAATCAAAGCAGTGTTTGAATTGCATTTTGCCTCTGAACAACAGCGTGGTTTCCCAGGATCATTTCTCACATGAAGAAGATCATACAAAGGTAAGTCACTGGGCCATAATATCTACAATTCTCTATTAACCCTGTGCTTTGCTGCTTACCCTCTGCTGCTTCCCCTTTTGTTCCCACCTTGGCTGTCTGTGCAAGCAGTTTAACCTTTACAGAATATTTGCCTTGTCTCTCCTCCTCTTCTTTTAATCTTACCTGCCACATATGTCGTACAGAAAAGCTCTCCAATTTTAAATCGCCCAGTAATAAATTGCAGTCAAACTCCAAACAGGCCATTGGGAACTGCACAACCAAACAACAGAAGGTCTGATTTTGCACAACCATTGAGGTCTTACTATTCTTATCATCCCAATGGAAGGTCTAAGTCCATGTGCCTCCCAGTACCAGGCCAAAAGGTTCACCTGCTGCTACCTTAGAAGCAATTTAATGGGTTGTCTGATGGCACCCACTGTGTCTCAGAACTACCCCACCTCCCCTTATTTCTATGTCTTCTGCTTCTGTTTTCTCAGCAAACTTATTATAAACCCTTTGGACTTACTCTGTCCTTTGCTTCTTCCCTGACAGTCCTCATTCAAGTTCTACCCTGGTAAACAAGAGGGGCTATAATGATGACTTTTGGCACGTTCCACTGCAGGATACCTGCACAGCAGCTGCATTGCACAGCCTAGGTTTGTCCTTTCCCATGGAGCTGCCTGGGGAGGAGGCACATCCAATGTGCCACAGCTGTGACCGTGCTGAGGTACCCACCAGCGTGTGACAGCTCCTCTGAAACAAACATCTCTAAACCCTCTCTGCCTCTGCCACTCCACACTAGAATCTGAACGAGCCAGGTATCTGACAGAAGAATTTTAGGAAGTTCCTGAAAACTATCCCAGTCTACTTGCTGTGCTTCTGCATGCAGTGAGAAACTTTGCTGGTAAAAGCCCTTTTGGCTCAGAGTGCTGAGGGAAATGTGCATCAGATGACTAAGGTTGCTTTTCTCTGTGGAAAGAAGTCCTTACTTTAATGGCCATAAAGACTTGCCCAGAGCCCTGCTTTGAGATGTATCTGCATATTCTCATGGAAAGGCTCAACAATATTAGAAGACACTTATTTTTAACATGAAGCATATTGAGATATATATCATATATATCAATTATACATGAAATAGAATATAAAAGATATGCAATATAATATATATTTATATATATTACTTTAAATGCTTCTTTTATCTGTATAGGGTTAACTAAACCAGAAGAAAACACAAAAACCTGCTGTAATAGGTTATATTGGTTTAAAGCTTGGGTCATTAAAATTGTTTAGGATATTTGAGTCATTCAGAGTTATGCAGCAGCAAGGAACAGTTGGCAGCATTGCCAGAATTTAGGTGGTGTAAGCTATAAAAAGTGCACGTGCACTATGGCTTGTACCTGAACCTACTACAAAAATTAAATCAAAGGTTTAATGCACCTGTAGTAAATGTTATTGTAAAAAAAAAAAATCTATTGTATTTATTGAGAATAACTCAAATACAGACATTTTCTTTTCAGTGGTTGACATAAAAATAAACACTAACTGTCCTTCTCTCCCTTAGGTGTTCAGAGAATAGCTGTCTCCCAGAAGTATAGGTGAGCTTTTTACCACAAATAGCAGGGTACTTAGTGAAAAATTAAGAAACACTCTTTATTCCCACTAAGCTGTAGTAAGTGGTAGGCAAAGCAAGTCCGTGTCAGACTCAAAACAAGATTTCCGCTTCCAAGAGATAAGGCACTGAACAGTATTACCCTAACATTACAGGGACAAGGCAAAGAAAAGTTAGTTTATAATCCAGAGACAGTTAATACATTGAGACATAATAACACAAAAGAAATAAAAATAAAGTGTATTTGGGGTTGTGCAGTTAGAATGTGAAACAGATTCCACTAGCTTAGTCCACATCATTTCTTCTTATATATTTGCATTTTTTAAACAAAAAACTGGTGTAAGAATTGGTAATGAATTTTGTTGAATAAACTGTAATTAAAACATCAAAGACTCTTTACAAACCCCCCCCCCCCAACAACACTAAAAAGCAGTTTCTTGTGAGAGGAGGATACAAGAGGAAAACAGAAAACTCCAAAATTCGGGTAGAAGGGAAGTAGGAGGATATGAGAACTGCTGTATAATTTCATTTAAACCAACTCTCAATGCTACAAAATGCATTATCCCTGTGAACTGCAGACCCAGTAATTCGTGTCCTTGTTTGTTTTCCCTTTCAGCTGAGCCTGCAGCTCCCAGAATAAAGCTGTCCCTTCAGCTAGCAGGTGCTTCCAATGCCACCTCCATCCCACAGCAGTTATGACAAGAGATTAAGAGAAACAGCTATCCCCGGCTGGTGTGTAATGAGCAGTTTAACCCTGGATAAATCTAATGACAAGTGTGGGTGGCTTTGATTGAAATGACAAGGCAGTTTGTCACCCATTGCTCTGTCATTCAGATCAGCAGTGCTAACGTTTTCTGCTGAGTTGAGGGGAAAGCAGCCTGAAACTTGTGCAGTTTGGAGTCAGCACACAAAAAAACATTGAAAACAAAAGTAGTCAGGCTCAGTATCAAAGCTCCTCTCTGACCCTAAACAAGTCAGCTGTGAAGGAGATAAAATTTCTAAGATGCCTTTGCAAGAAAATTCTGCTGTCTCTGGAGATGGACTGAAAATTTTAAACAAAAAACCCAAACCAAACCCAAAATATATGGAGCTCTCATGCTTTAAATTACCCGAGAGGCTTTTGGCAGAGGTACTCAGCTGTCCAGTTGACCTTCACATGGAACTCCCTGCTTTACTGCAGGGGCTGTGTTTAGCTCATTGATGATTGTTCAGTGCCCATGAAATGACAACAGCAAGACTTGATTGCTGCTGTAAATCATTTAATTGTCTTGACGGCCCAGCCATCAATCATCACAGTTTTAGATGATGCTGTTTATGGTGTTGCATGTGTACCTGCCTAAATACAGCACTTGTCTTCCAAAGACTGCACAGTCTGTAAAGTCACTCAGTCCTGTGAAGACTAGTGTTTCTGTTTCATCCTATTTTCAATTAGTGGATTAATTTCTGCACTGTATGAGGTGCAACACAACCAGAACCCAAGTGAACAAGTAACAAAGGCTGGTAAGAGGCATAAGCACAGAAAGTGGCAATGGCCATATGAAGTTCACATGGCAGATCAGAGAGAGTCCTGGATCAAAAAACACCACAAGTGGGTAAGGTTTGTGACAGCATCATATGCCAACCAGCAATGTGCAAGGCACCGTGGTTTTCCTTTGCAAGAGGAAAATTAATATCATGATTTCAGACCCCATGACATTACTGAACTTATTCATTGTATGAATCTGAAGACTGTGGTCATACCATATTTTCATTTTCTACACCCACACATGGCTTTCCTGAAAGCCCCTCTGGTTCTTGCAAGTCTAGAGGGGAAGAATTCAAAACATTTTCAGCCTCTGTACCTGGAGAAATTTTATGGTGTCTCCTCTGCCACCCACTCTCCCCATTCCTTTTCAACACCTTGGAAAACCCCTGCTGTTTTAAATTTACGTACCTTTCCAGTTACAGATGCCAATATTTTGAGATAGCCAAATGTTCATCATCCTGCTGCTTTGCTAAGACCACTAGCAGCCCAGCTGAGGGTTGGCTACCCAGCAGTAATCCTAGAACATTTGGGTTGATGCAGACACACTATCCAGTCTCATAGCAATCCCCTGGAAATTCAAGACCTTATTACTACTCTTCGTGTGCATTTTGTTTGACACCAAAAGTAAATGCACTTCCCTATTAAAATGTTGCCAGAAATTAGAAGAAAATCAAGAAAATGGATGGATACTCTTTCTCCACTAGAAGCCTTTAGTTCAACACAGCAGTTGCAATATTGCCTTTCAAGAAAACAGCAGACTCAAAGCAGGGAGATTTCCCTTCTGTCAGTTTGCTGCAGAATACCACAGTCATGGCAGGTGTTTTGGTGCTTATATTCATCATGACCCTCTTCTTATGTCAGTTGTTGATGTCCAGCCACCTTTACCCTTTCCATCCCGCAGTCGGTTGCTTAAGGAAAATCCTACTGCCTTATTCTTGTGGTTTACAGATCGTCTTTAGCATTCCAAGTAACAAGGGTGCTATCATAGAAAAATATTATAATTTTAACAACCAGTCGCAAACCTTGCATCTAATATCAGTTAGGACTTTCCTTTCTTATGTTCTTTCTATCTGAACCTAAATGCCAACTCGTAAATCTCATTCACTCCTTATCTTCTTTGCATGTGTACTTTTGGACTCTACTGTCTAGTAAGCTTTCAGCATTCCTAACATCCTGTTATGAGTCACCAAATGGATTTTAGCCACATCCTTTGTCATAATATTACATCTGGGCCTTTGCGTGCTGGACTTGGCACTTATTTGCTGTCAATCAGGTTTTGTTTTGGCTGATGATTTTGAAATTTCTTTTAATTTAGTGGTAGCAAAGGTACGTAGAGTATGTTACAACTCATCTATCATGTGCTTCAGCACCCCATTTATCTTCCAGTCTTTTTCATTCTTGCTGCAACAGCTTGTGTGGAGATACTTTCCTTATCTTACTATGAGTTTCTATTTATATAGCAGTTTTTATTCACAAGTAGCAACATAAAATTACTTCCCCTTGCTTTAGCTGATAGCTCATAAACGTGGCTCCTGAAACATACTTTTTCATAGTTTCTTGCCCTCTCTAGCCTAGTCTTCCATTCTATTAGACTCTTGTGAATTCAGACATGGAAATATAGTACAGCTGATGGCATTGGGAGTTCTGGTGCTGACTTTGCCAGAGACCTTCTGAAAGGCAATCAGCCACTCTGTGCTTTGATTTACTCCTCTGAAATAGAAATTACAAGAACATACTACTTCAGGAGGGTAGTGTGAGGATCCACTACCTTTTATGAGGTACTTCCAATTTCTAAAAAATCATTCGATTAATAAAAGCAAAGAGATTAGTAGCAAGTGCTGATTCATTAAAAGATTTTTAAAAGTCTTCACAGGGTGGGGATAAGTACTCATGAGATGATATTTGCTCAAGAGGGCTGGGAACACTGTTAATTCTGAGGTGGAGAAGGTGTCGAACCACATTCCCAAATCACATTATAGCCCAGCCAAAACCAAAGGCTATCACATAATTCAGGGACAAGGTAAAGACACAAATCACAGTTCTGTCTGCATTGCAAGACCAAAATTTGTTAGTCTCACTGTAATGCCATCCATCTATCCTGCCCCAGCTCTTGTTACAGGCGTGGCTGCAGTGCCACGTTTGAGTCATTCGGTGGCAGAGAGGACAAGGCGAGGTCTTCCCCTGGTGCTCTGACCCACGTGGGCTCCCAGGATTGCTCAACAACCTGACATTATTGCTTTTCTGTTTTTTGCTTTTCTGTTTGCTGTTTTTTTTCTTTAATGTTAATCTGAAATGGGCAGCGGGCGTTGGCCGAGTGGTGTAGGCCCCCGCCTGTGGAGCTGGCTCCTCCTCTGAGGACGCCGGTTCGAATCCTGGAGGAACTCGCTGTCACCGTCCGAGCTGCTCGGCCGTGGCAAGATGAGCCTCAAGAGTAAAGGGAGTGGGGCCAGTTCCGCGCACCCTGTGCCACACTTAAAAAATCCATTGTGCAGGCTTATCCCAAGATCTTCGTTCTCGAAGTCTAGCCAACAACAACAATGCCAACTATCAAAAAGCTAATTTTACAACATAGCTTGACTAATTTGCACCATGGCTTCCTTCTGTCTGTTTTCACAACACACTCCCTCTACAGTGGTGCTTTGAGATTTTACATTCATACTGCAACACCTGCTGAGGTGCTGATAATGGCCCAAAGACTGGTGTAGCCAACTAGACTAATTTCAGTACTCACACAGCTAGTTTCTGATACATCATGCTGTCTATGGAGGCAATATTTCACATGCTGGGGCCTCTGTCCTTCCACAATTCCATACCACCAGCACTGGTTCACGCGGAGAAGGAACGTGACTGTGGCAATGACCCACACCTTGGGATACACAATGTGAACAGGCCTCTCCCACCCAAAAAAGGTGTACCAAAAGTGTATTTCCTTCTAGCAGAGCATTACCCCTACTCTTCCCTTATCAGATGGCACGAAGACTCAGACTTGACTCCTCCTTGCAGTCTGGTGTGTCTCACTCTGACACACACAGCCACACAGATTATGGTGCTGGCTGAATGGTTTTCTGTCTTGACTTCTTTCTCGTCTAAGAGACCACCCATCAACACCTTTCTGGAGGTGACAGAATTGACATGGCTGTGATCAACTCTTTAGCTATCTTCTGTCATGAATTCAGAAGTTTTATTGAGGTAGTATGTAAGTAAAATGTTCTTTTCTTTTTTTTTTTTTTTTTTTAATTTTTAATTTAATGGGGAGGCTATCTGTATTCAATGGTAACTGCAGAGGCAGTTATTGCTATGCCAGAGACTTCAGAGAACTGGGACTTGATGTAAATTTTAGAACCTGTATGTCACAGAACTTCATTACATTCGTACTTGAAAGCTGCCTAAAAAGGTTGTCAACAAAAATTCAGAAATTAAAATATTCATGTCCATTATTGTTTGATGAATTCAAGCAGGAATGCTGCTGAAAAGCCCTTTCTTTAAACTTAGTTGCAACTACCAAGCCTCTTCCCACATCACTGAGAGTTCAGAGAGCCTGAATATGAAAGGTATACACAGGGGGGGAAAAAAACTCACTTGTGTCTCACAATTCCATTAAAAGGATCTGTACTACCCTTTCTCCACTCAGTTTAAAATCCTCTTCAAGCACCTTGGGTTGCATGTATCTGATAGTAGAACTTCACTTAATCACAGAAAGCTACTGTTTATCTGATAGAAGATGAAAGATGATCAATAGATTTTGTAACTTCAAAACCTATGTAGACTATGGTAAACAAACATTAAAGACCATCCTTATGAAATCTACACTCATATATGGCTTCAGTAATGGAGGTGAAACACATTTTCATGCTGATATACCAAACAGCACCTGTGAACTTCATGGTTTTGCACAAATCTGCTTGTAACATACACATGGCCAACACCTCCAGACATTTTTGTCCTGCTTTCTGCACAAACATTTGTGCACTGCCAAAAGCAGCTGTGTTTGCATCTAGCCATTAACTTATGTAGCATAAATATGTCTGTGATGTGATGGTTCAAACATTGCTACTCTTGCACCTCTCTCAGTCCTTTGCTCTAATTTACACATTTGGAAGCTTTCTCCAACAAACTTTTGCTCCTACAACCAACCACCTCAAAGAAACCATTCCATCAACTCAAATTGTGAATCCTTCTTTCAATTCTCCTGAAGTAACTCAGCGAACTTAGTTCATAGCTTTTTTTTTTTTTTTTTTTTTTAATATATAACAGGTGCCATTTTCATTTAATCTTCTCTCCCCAAGTGCATTTAGACAGCAATCATGTCTCAAGTCCCCTGCATAAATACTCAAGTGGGTGCCCTTTTGCATGCTACATACAGATGTTGAAGAGACAATGTTTTGAATATGTAAAATCTACTCAAAGTGCCACTTGACTTAAGGGCTCAATTGCCAAATATTTTTCACTTTTCCTTCTCCGTTTGAGACTCCAACACTGAAAGGCTTCAGGGAAAAATAAAAATAAATCTGAAGTAGCTTTCAAAGAAGATCCCTCCTCTCTGATTCACATCCGTGAGATAGAAAGCAGGGAAGTTTTCCAAGCTCCATTACGGGTATTACCCTGCATAAGCCCGAAGAGGCAGACCAAGAGCTCTTCACATGTGCAGCTCCCCTTCGGCAACTTCACTTCGGCAAGCAAAGACCGGGGAGTTCAAGACCAAGGTTCTTTCTTGGGTGCCTGAGGCGACACAGGTCCCTTACCTTGTGCAGATAAAGTGCAGCCGATCCCCAAAGGAAAGCCTTGCCTTGGTGCCTGGTGAATAGTTAATGCACAGGGCAAGTGTCCTCAGGAGCTGCCCATGAGAAAAGCAGATGCACAGAGAGCTCAGAGCTGAACTTCAGCACCTGCTGAAATAGCAACAACCACTTCCATTAAAAGTATTGCATTTTAATTATTCCAAGTGAGATATTTAGGCATTGCACTCCTCAGCTTTTAGCACAGCTGTTCTTGCAGGAGTAAAAGGTACCTGGAAAAATTGGTCAAGTATTTTTGCCATCCCAGGACGGTTGTCTCTGAACATCAGCACTTGGATGCCAATCAGCTACAACACCACCACAGTAGGAGCTGTGCTGGCACCAACAGTGACAGGGTACATGTGTTGTGTGGGCTGCCATAAGTGTCCTTCTCTGGAGTACATTTTCTGGAGAGCTCAAGATGCTTTTTATGTGTGAAATAACGCATAGTCTGTACAGGACATTATTTTTGGCTCTCTCTCCCCACTTCAGGAAGGCTAATGGCATGTCCATAACTGAGCTTTATTTTTTTGTTTCTCTAATCAGTTCAACCGAACCTTTAATGATAAAGGCTTTTTAAAGAGTGGGAAGGGAAAAGGTTGGCCATTTTCCCGAGGCAAGTAAAGGCTGTCCTGTAAGCAGTAGGAGTAACTGTATGTGTGAATGTAGTAGCAAATTAGATGCAGGCACTATTTCAATTTTTCATATGCCAATTTCCTATTTTATTTCCTGTATGTAAAATATATTACATTGGAGGTTCTGAAGGATACTTGATAGATCTCACTTTCCAAAACACCATCATGAAAGAGGCAGATAAACCTGTGCATTGATAGTGAAATTTGATGTAGTCTTCAGGATGAAGTGCGTTAACATTTTCTAAGCATTATTTGTGTATCAACAACTGGCTAAGTAATGTACAGTCAACCAAAAAAAAAAGCCAAGAGGGTGGCCCATCTTGATTAAGCTTGGACACTGGTTTATTGGAAAGACGAGGTGGATTTCTAGGGATCGCACAACAAATCATCCACAAGTAAAAGCACAAAACTTGCAAACCCATTTTCTTCCTTTATCTAAAAACCAGCACTGTTTCACAAAGTGGAGAAAGACCTTGCAGAGCATTGAGGATGATTGGAATTGTCGGAATTATATACAAATCCTTCAGAAAAAAATCCCAAAGTTCAAACTGCCCAATTTAAAAATATTACATTCTGTTCATATTGATTTTTCTCAGTATCTTAATAACAATCTTCCTAATCAGATAGATTTAAAAGCACCAGAAGATGCTTTAAAAATAATCAGAAGTACAACAAAACAAGATAACCAGGAGTTAGAGATGAAAACCTCAAACCAACACTGCTGTAGGAATTACATATTATTTACCTGCGTATCTCATTAAAACTACTTTGTAAAATCATTTACTCCAGCAATCTGACAAATAAAAGCTAGATAATACAATTACATATAAGGCACCAATTTCCTTGGGTATAAGATACCTTCTAACTATGGATGCAGCTGAACATTGCTATGTTTTTATTACAGCATGACCCTGAAGCTTCAAAAGAGATGAAGACCCCTCGGAACCCAAAGGCAAAGGATGAAGAACTTTCTCCTCTCCAAAATTTTTGCGTATGCTGCAGCCTTTATGGAGGCGGCAGCGGCTCACAAAAGCATCACTAAATTGGTTTTCAACTATCTGATAAAAGCGCCCTTCCTTCAGCAGAGATCTTTGTGTGAGCTGCAACAATCTGGCTGAGTAGCTTGGTAAATGCCCGAGCAGCTTGTCGGAAGTAAAAAGTCTTGCTGACTTCATTGGGCAGCTGCCTAAACAAGATAGACAAATGAGTTTTAGATTACCTATATTTAAATAAAGGGCATTTACTGAAACACTGATGTGACCTAATTAGGAGGGGAAGGTTCGAACAGATATTAATTACCATCCCCACATTACAGTTGCAGCATGTAGACAATACATTTAGAGGTGATGCTACTTGCCAAATCTTTTTAAGCACCTGAAGCCCCCCTTTCTGGATCCAGATAACCCTTCTGTTCGGGAAAGGTCAGCTCATGTGCTGGGCTTTCTCAGATTGCCTCTGCTGATCACATTCCACGTTGCTGAAGCCCTCAAATTCCTGCATATCTTTAAGATTTTGTAGCCCAGGACCTGCTTCTACATCTCCTAGACCTCTATAATTATACGGGGTTTCAGAAGTGGCAGAATCATCCATATGTAATATATTATCAGTGCTCCCATTAATGTTATTTTTATATACCCATGTAGAAGAGAACAGCACCACCTCTGTGCCCCGTTTCCCAGAGAGTCTCAAGCAGAGGAACGTGCTTAGGGATTCTGGTCATGCTGAAATGCAGCTGATGCTAAAGAGAGCAGGACAGTTTTCGCAAGGGTGGGTGGTGAAACTCTTAGATACACAAACTCCATTAATTGACTGCAAAGAATTAAAATTACTGCAAAATGCTACAACTGAAGTTGAGATTTTTAAATTTTTTTGGCATAGGTTTGCCAAGTTCACCGGGAACATTTCCCAGTACAAATTCTGATGACCCATTAACCAGGGAATCTTTCTAGACTCCACTGAAATTTCTCACCAAAATCAGCAAGCGTCCCTCGAATGACTTAGCCCATGTAAGTCCCATTCAAGCTCCTGCTCCAAATCAGATGGGAAAAGGAGCTAAATCTGGGTTTCCTTCTTCCCAAAATGCAGAACACTAATTGCTCGCAGACTGGTTTCTCACAAAAATACTTTGGAAGGGTTTGGATGGAAAACAAGGCAGAGAGGGAAGCATTAAAACTTTTAAAAGTTTTGCAGAACACTACTTCCCTTTAAGCTCTTTTTTAAAACTGATATTCATTCTGCTAAAGCCATCAAGTCTAACAAATAGACATTTGGCCCAAGATGTAAAAAGAAGAGTAAGAAAGTGGGCAAACATGTTAGCTTCTTCTTCTCAGCCAAGAAAGATAAAATCAGATAAAAACAATCTGGAAAAGATGTTACAATAAGATAGGGCTGAAGGTTCATATCTCTAACTTCTTTAAGACAGTTCTAAAAAAGAAGAAGTAAAAAATGGTTTCAAGCCTGAAAATTAGCACTGCTGCTTTTCCATCACTAGAGACATAGCTAACAGCAGCAACAATTTCATTATAGTGCAGCTGGGTTTTGAGTCAAGTAATAAAATAACATCGGAGTTATTAGAAAAAAGAAAGATTATTTTAGCTGCATGAATAGACAGGATATGGAAAATTGCAATTCTGCCTAGTTCACATTAATACTAGAGACATATGTAATGTGATTATTCAAAGCAAGGTAAATTAAAGCTGCTTCTTCTAGATAGAAGTAATTTCTGTTTTTCAACATTTGAGTCAAGGAAAAACACTTGGAGATGTGACCAAAATGGGTTACATTTTAGATATGGAAATAAGTCGAGTAATGACTCATGAAAAAGAGTCAAGTAATGACCCCATTTTGCATAGTTCTGAATATTCCACTATATTTTGGGCAAACTATTTTGGAAAGAAAAAGCAAAACTCTTGAAATCTGTAGTCCTTTCCTAACTTTAGTAGACCATAATTTTGAAGCTACAAGCAATCTTCATCAGACCTGTAGACCTTAGCATTGCTTATTATCTGGGAAGTAGTTGCCTTAAAAAAAAGAATTAAAAAATTACTCCAAGTTCTCTTGAAAAATTTCTGTATAGAGAAAATGGACAATGTTGTGCTATTTTCAATAAAATTATTCCAAAATTGCTAGGGAAAAAGAAACACTCTCAGCAAATTGTATTGAACTTGATGGGGAAAGTACAGGTCACCTGTCAAAATTGGGGAGGAAAAGCAATCACTCCATGAGGTGGTTTGGGCTTTCAAATAAGGGCATTTTATGGGTCTGTGTGCCTTGACCCAGATGGAGCAGGATACAGCCCTGTGCTGTGGGAATCAGCATTCCCTGCACAATTCTGCTCATGTGGAGCAGAGGAGCGTGCAGGCAAAGCTCCCATCACCTCCCTGCTCCAAAAAAAAAAAAAAGGCAAGAATGGGTCCTACTGAGCACAAGATTAAAATTAATTTCACTCAAAGAGATTGAGAAAGATTTTTTCCTTTCCTGTTTAGATGCTTATTCTGAGGTGCTGAAATCCAGAAAGCCTTTCTGGCATGTATTATTATATTTTTTAAGCAACTGTATTGGTGTTCGATTTTCTGCTTGAAATCCAGATGTCTTCTCTGGCCCACTGGTATAGTTATGCTCACATACATGATGCTCAGTTTTACACTTAAAAAGATCAGTAGTTTCAAGAGGTTAAAAATCAGGCAACTAGTGATAGGATGCAGAAATTCATTTTCCTTCTCTGGAAGTTGTTGAAAATTAAGTGGTTTTCCCGTTTACTTTAATGAATTCCCTTTAAGCTTACCACCTACTAATATTTCTTTCTTCTACTTCATTCATCAGATAAACTCCCCAGAAAAATTTAGGCAGAGAATCTACAACTCCAGAAAGAGACTGAAAGAACTAGAAGCCTTTTACTAACAAAAAGTATGTTACAGGAAAACGAGGGGGGGAAATGGCAGGTAACAAACAAGAATGAGGTGAAATCTATCCCTGATATGAGCCTCCAAAGTCAGCTAATTATCACATGGATTACTTTGCTTGTGTTGCATTTGTAAGTCTTCAAAGTCTTCAAATTCCAATAGACTATTCAGTGCTGAACCAATATTAATTTCAAGTATTTTCGCATTTCCTGAGAAATATGAACATAAACTCATAATTAAACAAAAAAAAACAAAACAAAACAAGGCACACATTACTTCATACAGCACAGCTCCCATAAACTTCTGAAAACGTTTTCTTACCAATTCCCTTAACAGACTTTAGTCTGTAGCGGTTAAGGCTTTAAGAATTATTTTACCTGTGGACACTGAGTCAGGTATCATGCCTGATAACAGACCATAAAATAGCAAATGAACCCTGAAAATTACAGCAAGTTGTTAGAAAGAAATCTGTAGAACTTAAATAACATTCTTTCAAAACTTACCAAAAGACACTAATTTTCTGCAAGACATTTTATGAACAGAACTATTCTCAGAGTAATTTGCAGAATTGTTTTTTTGCTTCTTAGAAACTGAATTTAGTTTGGGTAGAGGATTTTACAAGTTACTAATGACACAATATTACTGTCCCTCTTATTCCACCTTCCTTCATTTAGAGTGTGATTATTAACCCAACCTGCAAGGTGTTATTCTATTTTTGCAATCTTCAGAAATGCACAAAGTGCTGCTGAAATTACCTTAAACAAAAGCCCGAAGTAACAATACTGTGCAAATTTACGGCACGGACAGAAGGAGAGGGATCCGCATCATTCTGGTAAGACTTTCAACCTGAAGTTGCTTTCACGTGGCTTGACAGTAAACAACATAAATTGCAACAACACATAGTGGATAAACATAGAAATTACTTCTCCCAAAGGCTTGATATTGGGTTCTCTGACCAAAGCTTCATGATATGTGACCAAACAAATGAGCATATATTAATTATACAACTGCAACGTGTAGTATGATACGAGTCACCATTTTTCTTTGCAAAGGATTAAAAGTCTACTCTATTACAGTAGCTGCAAGGTCCCAGCCCAGGAATGCTGTTCATGTATAATTTTTAAAGGAGTCCTTCAAACTGTTCAGCTATTTCTGAAAGGCAAACCAAACATTTGGTAACTAGGAACATGCAGTATCCAACATTAGGAAGTTGATCTCTGACTGAAACATTTGCTGAGAGTATTTAAAAAGTGATGTTGTCAGACTACACCAAATTCTTGCTTCAAATTGATCTGAGCAGAAGTAAATTATTGGACATTAAATTTTAGTTTGAGCTGGGTTTCTATATGAACTAATTCAAACAAGTGCCTGATCAGTTTGGGCCCTGCTCTTACATGTCCGTGCAAAGAACAGTGATCCACTTGCAGGATCTGTGCACATGTGAGGATCGTTCCCACCCATCTCATGGCCTCCAGCCGGAGATTCTTCTGTTCTGCCCTTCCCAAGCTTCAGCTTGCCTTCTGAGGAGATGTAAATTCATTCAAATTCTCCATGGTGTTTCATACACACCGGTACATTGAATATTTGGTTCCATTTGTTTCAGGTTTGGTTGTTGTGCAGAGAACAGCAGTATTCTGAGTGAAGTGAATGCAAAACACCCATGGCTCCTGGCTGCAACACATTGATTATAAAATCTGGATGAACAGCCAGAAAAAGATGTTTGGTTTGTGGTTTTGGTTTTGTTTGTTTGTTTTTGTTTGTTTGGTTGGGGTTTTTTTTCCAACATAGGTCTTTATTCAATGGTCAATGTACACTTCATTGAAATAAAACACCACCCAAATTATTATTCCCTCATTAACTTCCTGAGTGTAGCAACTTATCCCATGAGGAAAGTGTTTCAGAGCATTACTCTGATTTCAGTAATAGAATTTAACTCATTTTTATTATAAAAATTTTGGAGGTCTTAGGAAAGCTTCTTTCAGTGTTCTCTGGTTCAAAATGTTTTATATGCCTTTCTTTTTGACAAGGAAACTATTTTCAGTGATTGCAAATCATGAGCATTGCAGCATTCTGAGGCAGGCTGGCCTATCACCCTCCCCCAGACTGCAATTACCTTAAAAAACTCCATCAACTATAAGGGACAGGTTTTATAGCAGGTTTTCTCTTTTTTTTTNTTTTTTTTGGTTTGGTTTGTTTGTTTCTGCAGCCATACAGGCTTGCATTTTCAAGGTTTGCTTTATAAGCTAGGAAACTTTACTAGGAAACTAGAAAAGTTTAATTATGGTGAAAGTTAAGATTTCCACCTAAGACGACAGCTTGAATTTTAAGTAAATCCTACATGGTGAGATTTCCTAAAAAAGACCCATAAATAAATATCCCCACAAGTGTCAATAACAAGCCATCCCCTACACCTACTCAGTGTCCTACTACAGTTTACACGAACATTTGCTGAAAAGTTTCCAACCATTTTCTCTTGTCAGCTTCCATCAAATTCTAATTTGGAATATATTTTGCCTCCATATTATCCGAGTTTCCAAAGAGCTGTGTTATCATCATGGCTTCTCCTTCACTTCAAAATATAACAAACTAAAAAGAACGGTCTGCTGCTCAGAAAGAGTCAGGATATAGATGAAATTTTCACTGCAGATACATCTCATGAAAGAAATAGGCCAGATAGTATGAGAATTTCATCAGACTCCTCAAACTGCTTGCCAGAAGCACATTGTTTAACATACTCTGATATACTGAAAGTACATAGAGATGGAAAACTCCAAACTTGCTGTTCCTCTTCTTGTAAGACTTAACAAATATATAACAAAGGACTGGAGAACAAAATACATGAAGGGTTTCCAAAGGTTGGTGGTTTATTCCTAGGAAATTTCTAGGGAATGAAATATTTTCACTTCCCGTAGTTCAAGAATCGAGATGGCTTCTATCACCTAAAGAGAACTTGCACAGACACCATGGTGGTGATCCCTGAGGCTTAGGAGCTAGATGATTTAATTCTGTTTTTAATAGCTAAATTGCTAGAGGACTGAAAGAACTACATATTGGTAAGTCTAACTTTCATGAAGATGGATATGTCCATTGTACGTGGCTAAATACATGAATTTCCACTGTCTCCCGAGATCGCTGCATTTGAGTGAGTACATCAAAGAACTGCTAACTAAGCTTTTCATTTGCCTGCATATTTTTTCTGTTATATATGAGATTATAAATCAGTTGCATAGGACAAAGTAAAAATAAATGCATTCATTACTTTCCTGAAAAAAAAAAATTATTTGGACTGTCATATTTTAAAAGCTAAAAATACTGTGTATTTTTTAAAGGACCAGAGTTGAATTTAATCAACAAAACAATATTCAAACTGAGTCTCAAAATGTTACCTCACATAACTGCACAAATCAGAAAAATCTGCAAAATTTCAGCTTCTCACAGACTCCAGAATAGCATAATTTTTTTTTTCTTAATGCTAAGAAGAAACAGCAGTGAAACTTTAATTGAGCTGTTGGCTGAAGTCATGGCAGTAGAACAGTAAAAATCAACAATCCACTTACGAGTATAAATGCACATGGACAAAGTAGATACCTTTAACAGGATACATATTTTAAGTAGTATTTTTAAGAAGTTCTATCTTCTAGTCATGCCGTCCTAGGAGCGTACTCTATTTTTCTACCAGAATAGCTGTAGAATTAAGTGCTACATAAATACAGGCATTCAAATGTATGATGAATTGGAGAAGGGAAGAGGGATTCAGTGGTCGCCTGAAGTTGTGCAAACAAGTAATTTTTCTTCCTTTTTTTAAAGAGGGTTTGGTTAGAGTTTGGAGATACACAGAAATAAATAATTTCTTTCCTATATATTTTTCCTTACTCAGGGGTTTGATGATTGTGCTAATCACCATCCAAGGTCTATGTGAAAAACAGAAAATGGTTGTAAAAAATGTTTCTCACATGAATGTTCATTTATAAATGAAATTCTCATCCCCTTTAAGCTGCTAGAGAACCTCCTTTTAAACCCCACTCTGGATTCTTATCCACATAGCCTTACTCCAGAAGAACAAGCACAGGAAAAATATAAATATATTTTGCAGATAGCTTTCTCTATTCTTCCCATCTAGCACACATGAAAACCCCAAAGGAATGCAAGTCCTTAGCCTGTTACTTCACTCATTAGGAATTTTGCTCAGAAGGGTTCAGATAGAAAGCATTTACCCTGTAACAAGCACTGGACAATTGAACCTGGCATTGCAAGTGCTCAACAAATGTCCCTTTACAAAGAAAGGCTACGTTGCCTACATTTTGTTCCACTCGATGTGTCAGCTCACAGTTTTTTTCTCCATGAATTATTAATGAACCATTGTGAATCGGCAGGAGAAAAAGGAAATAAAATATGTAAAATTAAGCCTTTAAATATTTTTCCCCATAGGTGTAACAAGAATTCAGATAGGGAGAACTTCAAACAGCACAGAAGGACATGGGCATGGTAGGGAAAATAGTCTGATTTTACACATTTGGATTTCTCAGACAATTTTGCAAACAACTTCTGGTTTAGAAATCTTGTAGTTTGTAGGCCAGTGAAATTAGCTGATGAAAGGGAAAGAACAAATTAACACCAAGACCCATTTATTTCTGAACTGGCTGAAGGATGGCTGCTGCCATCATAGCACCCAATGTGCAGAAGATACAGTCATGCAGAGCAGAAAAATAGTGTGAAAATCAGCTGTGCAAGGAATATCTGCTGAGGACTGACATGTTTGAGTTTCCATGAAGTCAGCAAAAAATAGGGCACTGTCCAGTTCTGGACAGCAGACAGTTCAGAAAAAAGTGGATTTGTAAAGAAGTGAAAAAGCAGGGAAGGGCTGCTCTTAAACTCCTGCACATGCATTTATACACACATGTGTAGTGTGTGTTTGTGCAAATCCAAATGTCATCTCAGGCTAAAAAAACCCAGGGGAGCAACTCTACAATATTGTCCACAGGATTGGTTTATTGCTATCAAAGTCTGCCACACTTCACACTAAAAGCTCTGCAAATGGTATTTTTGCCATTTTAATTGTGATATTTGGATAGAAGCCTTTTAATATTCCCCTTACATCTCGGTGAACAACATGATTAACAAAGTCATCTGCTCAGAAATTCAAATTATTAATTTTTATGCACTTTTTAACACAGAGGTTATAGACGGACCTCTTCTAAAGTTCCGTGTGTATACTCTTGTACCTCTGAGGGGGGAAATAAGGAAAATTAAATGTGTATATGATATGGCTTCCGTCTGTAATTACTCAAAGGTCAGATCTGAGCATTCTGAAATTTGCAGTCTGGTGTCAATAATTCAAAATCTGCATCAGAATTCATGGTCCATCTCTAGAAACACTTATTTTTCCCCTATGTATGACATCTACTTCAGTACTGAAAACTTCAAAAAGAAAGGCTTTGTGAGTTCATCAGTGCTAGTCTTAGTGGCATCTTTGAGCCAACCATTTGAGGAATAAGCACAAACACATTACAGTGAAGTGGAATGAACTCAGTGTAAGGAGATATGCAGCTTATTGAATCTGTCCACTCTGAGCTTGTTTCATGGTGGGGGGGTGGGAAAGTTAATTTCTCTGGAAATGAACTCTAAGGAAGCAGAAAACCCCATTTGCTTTTTTTTGTTCTCATCTTTGAACTAAATTCATGACAATCTTACATTTTTGTTCCTGTCTATTTTACATCAGTAATGTAGCAACAATTCCACATGTTTTGACCTTTTTTTCTTCAATTCTACCTACACTCTTAGGCTAAACACTGCTATTCTTCAAGCTATTGCAGGTATCCAATCAAAACCGGTTTCCCTCAAATGCATAGGCAACCATCTTCAAATCGGTAGCAACAGTATCCTGCTTGAAACTTGATCCCAAGACCTTTGCACCAGAGACCCCTGTGGGGCTGGCTTTACCCACCTGCAAACTGCAATACCTATTTTTCAGTCAAAGTTTTGCTGAAAATGTATAAGTAGGGGCCTGAGCTACTGATGCCGTGTGGCAGATCAAAATGGGGAGATGCAGAAGGGTATTTTTGCAGATGCATTTTGACCTTAAGTAATTTCTGTACCTTTATAGTCCTACATGCATCTATGAACACAGAGCAATATGCAGAATATAAATAGCAAAATGTGCTTAAGTGCAGGATCATGCTTGGGTGGCAGGAAGGGACAGAAGCCCCAGAGGTTAAACAGGGGGTGACCAGAAGGCAGGGTCTGCCACAGAGCATAAAATCCCATTTAAACCTCTCCTGAAACAGAACCTCTACAAATTACCAGAATTGGTTTGATGGTGTTGGCAAAGAGCTGCAAAATTCTCTTTTTATTTCCAGAAAACCTTGAAGTCAAGTCTGTGGCAGTCACCAAAGCTCTTCAGTTTAAGGATGCTGCGTTTGTACAGCACCGTTGGCATGCATGTCACGGGTGAAACTCTTCCGGTGGATTTTGCTTTAATGCATCCTCAAACATGGTCTGACTTCTCCAAACTCTCAGCTGAATCCTTCTCCAGGTGTAAATTTTGTTGCTGTTTTCATCTGCTACACTACTAACAAGTGAATTTCTCCCACCCAAAGTTAACATGACACTGGCAGATCTGTGCATGCCAAAGCTGCTTCCCTTTGTGTACGCACACCATGCACAAGCAAACTTGCAAAGATGAACATGGTTTCGTTTCGTGCCATGCCCAGTGGAGACAGAGAAACAAAAGGAAAGTCCCTGCCCTTTTTGTCACCACCTGTGTCCCCATTTCCCACCTGCCACAGCCTGCAAACTAGCCACCAGCACAGCTCTCATCTTGTCTAACTAAATTAAAAGCCTCTCCTGTGCAGGTTACTGCAACGGACTAGGTGTTCATTGTTGTCTCAAATTTCCCCTTTTGAATTGCAAGGAAATCTTCCCAGGTGAGGGCTGAGAGCATTATTTAACCAGGAGCTGCTGTTCTGATGTGCTAATTGCTCCATCAGGAGAAGGGCACCTCACCCCAGCCCTCCAGAGGGCCTCTCTACCCCAGGACAGTTCAACCCAGCAAATCCTGGTGCCTTGGCCATGGGAGAACACAATTCCAGCCGCAACAAGGAGGACAGATGTGCCTGAGGTGCTCCTACAGATACTGCCCCCCGCCACCAAAATGGTGGTGAATCCACCACAGGAACATCATGCCCTTTCCTCAAGAGAACTTTGAGACAGCTTCTCATAAAACCAAAGCCTTACCTGTGGCTGGGAGCTGTGCCTGGAGTGTGGCGAGGATGGCGACACTCCTCCACTTCATCCTGCTCTCCTGGACGGTGCTGGGGCAGTGGGAAGCCACAGTCAAGGAGAAGAGGCTCCTACACGGGCTGTGCTCATGTGCTGCTGCCACAGGAAGCAGCTCACCTCCTCTGAGGGCTTAACGGAGTCCACCTGCTGGCTTCCTCTGCCTTCACAGCCTCTGAGGTCTGGGGTTGGCATTCTTGGTATTGATGTTTGGGGTTTCCTTTCGTATTTTTATAAGTCATCCTTTTCCTCTTTGTGTTATAGTTTTCAGTCGACTGGGTCTTTTTTTTGTCCTCCCCACTTTGCCTGATGTTTCCCAGGTCACCCCCAGGCAGCAGATGCTGCTCTCCATATCTAGTGTCTGGTTTGGCCTGATTTCAAAAGGGATCTATGAAACTATTCCCTCTGTGCAGCATGTGGCACAAACAGCAGTTTAAAGCTGTAAGTTATGGTCACTCTTGAACAACAGCTGGCCGAACTGGTATGGATGTAAAGCTTTGTTTCTAAATCTAATGGAAATGCACCCTTGCAACTGGAAACGGCTGCGCTCTCAGGGATGGGGATGGGACAGCACCAAGGGGAGCTGGACTCTGTCCTTGCACACAACACCCAAGGACACAAAACACCATCTCAGCTGTTCCTGCCTCGTTCACTGCAGCAGTACCTCTCTGAAACACAGCACATCTTTTGCAGTGAACACATGGCCTCTTTGTATGTTGGGCATTCTGTCCTCCGAGTCACCACAACCCAGAGGGAGCAGAGCCCATGTCATCTCTGTGGGAGAGCACACTGTTGGAAGCCCTGCAGGTTTGAGCCTAAGGAGTCAGAAGCAGTTTCGGAGACAGAGGCCTCAATGGTAATGATGGAATCTGCAAGACAACCTTGGCTAACAGCAAACTGCGAGGAGAACCTGCTAATATTCCATGGAATGATGCATGTGAAGAGCTCTATTAATAAAGGTAAAATTAAGATGGATAAGAACTATGTGAACTCACAAATTTTACAAAATTTATCTTAGTTAATATTTAACTGTAGCTGTGTGTTGTTAGATAGTTTTTATGGAGTGTATTAGTTTTAGAAATATGCATAATTGTGTGCTAAGATATTTTTTTCTTGTACTTTTTCATATCCCTACACAGTGGAATATAAAGATACAATAATGTAAACATTAGTAGCTTTTTTTCTGCCATTCCTGAATAGCATTGTAACTCACTGACAAAGAGGCCTTAGAAATAAAACTTTCATTTTTGTTTTTGATGCAGTCAGGCTGTCTTATTTCACAGCTAAAGGCTGTAAGCCACGACAAAGGCCACTAAAAATTGTATCTGTGTAAAACAGACATTGTGACAGCACACATAGTGTGCATCCCTTCCTCTTTCTGCTTGGAAGGGAAAGCCTGACAGCCTAGAGCTGTGCTTGGCACTCCTGCCTACTGAGTGGCCCGCGGGGTTCAACCTACTCGCTGCTTGAAGTTGTCCTCCAGAGACAGACCCCAGCACACCCCAGGAGCAGGATGAGTGGTTTGGAGGTGTCTGTAGGGTAGGAAATGAGGTTTTTTCAGCCCCACATTGAAAGGCCTCTTAATGCAGTCCTCGGAGTGACAAAACTGAGCAGGTGTGCCCGGAAGCACAGGAGAAGCCAGAGGTCCAGGTTGTCCATCCAGAAGTACCTACCGCAGTGCCCTAAGCTACCCCCTTGGCTCTCCCATGCCTAGCCATATGGGCCAGTTGGCTGGGATTCATTTAGAGCAGAGAAAAAGCCCAGCATAAGTAAATGAAACTAAGAAAGCTGAAATCTGGAGTTCTTTCCTAAACCTTCCTGAGAAGAGGGTGTTTGACAAGTCATTTCTCAGCAAAGCATGAGGTCATTTACGTGAAAATCATGCAAGTTGACATACTGATGCCAATTCCCACTTTGCAAGAAATCTCTTTTCAAATGTGGACCAGTGAAAATTTCTGCTTTTTATTGGACAACCACAAGTTCATTTTAAACAACTGTGAATTAGAAAAGCTTGAAAATATGACTTAGAGGAACTTTAAGGCCTAAAACTCAGCCTCACTCCATTAAAATACATCTGGCTCAACAGAACAAGTGTTTAATGTTTGTAACAATAATACTAATACACTTTAGGATCAGAGCTAAGGATGTGAGGAAGCACAAGTATGAAACTGAATAATTGCTTTTCTCCCCATTCATAATTCTTTGAAAAGAAAGAGGAACATGCATCCTCACCAGGTACAGGAACAGGGTTGGTGATAACTATTTTCCCAGAGTATGGTAGAGTGAGAGTTATTGTGTACACATGAAGTTTTTATAATCTTTTGAAAGCAAAGTAAACTGAAATTCTTTAAAGAAATTCATCACTTTGCTGTCTGCAGTAATACATTGATAGAACAGTCTTTTCCTTTTATTCAGTCATTATTATATGTACTGTGCCAGTGTGCAAGCCCACAATTTTTATTGACAGAAATTACTAGACACTATTATTACTCCAGCACCCAAAACCTAGTGCAGCATGCAGTTCTGTGATATCTAGACAGTACTGCTGAGCCTCTGCTCTCTCCCAGCCTTGGGGAGGGTTTTCTTTGTGATTCTTCTACCCCAAAAGCTACAAGAAGAGGCTGGAGACAGGCTCTGACCCACCTCCAGGCAGAGAGCAAAGCACAGCCCATGAGGGCTGCCGTGCATTGAACCTGGAAGAAGTGCCATTAGTGCCAGGAATGGCTGTGCTCAGGTACATGTTCTATATTCCAACACAAGCTGGATAAAGCCCTTTCTGTCTGCTCCTCTGTGTAACAGAAGATTGGCTGAAACAAGGAATTTGTGAGCAGAAAAAGACCCCTGCTCTCACTGCAGGCTGCCTAAATCTCACAGCTGCCTTATCCAAAAGCTAAAATAATACCATTCTACTTATTGATATTTTTGGGTAAGGGTATTTTCAGAGGAGCAGATGGCACTGCTCATCACTATTCTGCTGACCCCTGTCTCCTGCTGTTATTGATCATAGCTTCTCCCTCCGGCAGAAAGCCAGCAAATTATCACTTTGAATAAAGAGTTGAGGCCAAAGGTAAGGAAAAGAAATGAAGAGCTGGATAAGAAAGGAGATTAATGGCAACAGCAGGCACACCGGGAGAACAGCAGTTGGGCCAGTGTGGTTTGATGTCTAGATAGGGAAAGGTCAGAGAAATGGAGTATATGGACTTCAGTTGGAAGTGTTGGTAGAGTCAGAAAAAGGCTTTGCATGACAGTGCCCCTAGAAATTCTCACCTCCCAATCCCTCAGCTTTTGAAATAAGGCAAGCTGATCATTATAATTTAAATACAATGAAAGTATACAAAAGAGCACTCATCCCTGTATTATGAGTTATTCACACAACAAGTATGGCATGGGAAATGCAAATCACATGCAGTCAAGCAGCACAGGAAAAGATAAAAGGGAAGTGGTCTCTAGGAAAAAGCTTTACTGTGTTCACACAGATTGCAATTATTCAGGGAGGAATTATTTGCTTAGTGTCGCCTTCTTTCCAGCCTGTCTATTCTTTGTGTCTCTAAGAACTGCACAGCACAGTAAAACCTTCAGCACCTCCTGCTACACTGTGCATCGGACGATCTTATACATGCATTTTTACCAAGGGTCTAAACCATACCGACATTTCAGTTTACTCACTACACTCAGATTGTAAGAACTTTGTTAACCCTGGACTAGAAATGAATGCCAGCCCTAGTTTAGCTGAACCAGCAGCCATTTTTCTCAATACAGACAAGGCTATAGCAGAAACATAAAACCCTCCCTGCTGTGTTTAAAAAAAAAAAAAAAAAAAAAAAGGCTCTCAGCTAAACTAGAGTCTTTATCTAAACATACAGGTGGAGAAAAGTTCATTTTCAAGAATTGCCTGCACTGGGAAGACTGCAAACATTTGATCTGTGGTTCCTGAATGGGGTCAGGAAACTGAAGTGGTCCCCAGGTACAACTCAGTGTGTTCAGTGATGGTTAAGGTGCAGCTCATTATCCTTAAGGATAACATCTTTCATTAAATAGTCAAGGTATACATTCAACGGGTGCTGTGCATCCATAAGCCATTCTTTCTCTGGACACAAGGAATCCTGGAACAGCTAATGCAAGGGGCTGATTCATTCCCAGAAGCAGTCCATTTTCATGCTTACTGGTTATGCTTTAACTGTGCTATAAAATAAATAAAAAAAAAAAAGCAGCCAGGTTTAACAGGAAATAAAAACTAAAAAACAAACCCATACCACAGGCAAGCTGAGGATTAAGAAAACAACTGCACACTGCCCTCTGGCTCATGTGTTGCCACCACAGAGATATGACTGTAATCTCCACTGAAGACTGCTGGGACTGAGAACAGGTCGGTTATCAGAAGCTCTCCTAAGCCTATTTGATACAGTTAGTCCTTGCAGGCAAAATTAATTCCTACATCACCTGATGGAGGAGCTGGCCAACTTTAGAGACAGGAAAATCCAGACAGACTGCAGAGCGTTGCCCTGATCCAGCAGGGAGTGACACTTGGCAGTGCCATATATAACTCAACAAGTACTAAAAGCATTTTTGGAGACGTTCACACAAAGATAACAGGTGTTAAATAAGCAACAATTTTCACTGGTGAACAAGCTGTAGCCTCCAGCCAGGCTTGCCATTCACGCAGGGGATTAATAAACCGAAAAGAAATGGTCGCCTGTTTATAGTGTGTAAACCCACAATTTTTATTGACAAAATGTTGCAGATTGACAGTCCTGCTTTGCTTCACTGCATTTCAATGCACTGTACTGCCTTACACTATAGCTTCGATTTGCTATAATTGGGTTCAACTGTGCTAATCCCCGTGGAATGCAGCAATTAATACTTATTTAGTGATAATTGCTGCATTCCAAGAGGATTAGCCCCTACCCTTCACTTTTGCCAGCATGGCAAATGGAGAGCTGGAAGGAAGACAGCGTCTAACTACAGGTCTTGCTTTGCAGCTCCCAACAGGGAGGCAAGAGAAGTTGGTCTTGCTACAGCTGCTCCCCTCTAGGTATGAAAACACTCCTTTTCCAAGGAAAATCCACTTGACTGTCACCACTCCGTGCAGCTGCACTGAGCAAAGAGAAACCCTGACACATGCAACAAGAGGTAAAGAACGTCCCAAGCCAAACACAAAAAGGAACACCTGTGCAGGACCATAAAGACAAACATGACCATGAGCACATGCTCCCTATGGGAGATAATAAACAGGTCCTGGTGTGGTGCACAAACATGTTTCTATTCATTATTTTGGGGATTTTTGTGACTAGCTGTTTCCTGTTCCCGCTATGGTCTTAAAATTTCCAGTGCAACAAGGGTTTTGGAAACCTATAAAGGAATTGTTAGCAGAACATTAAAAGCTCTTTGAATGCTCAATTTTGAGACTGATTAATCTGTACTGTCCAATTCTTTCCTCCCCAGTGAAGCCTTTATGATCTGTTCTGGAGTATTTTTTTTAATGCACTCAAGAGACCACTGCATTATGTCATATCGTATGAAGGAAGAATGAGGCTTCTTTTCCTTTAGGCTAGTCAAACTATTCTCTCTTGCATCATCAACATTTTCACCTGTTAATTGCAGGTGAATTTCCCCAATTAACAGCATATGTAGAAAAATTCTGGGACTCACAAAATGCCTTCTGGAAAGACTCTAATTATAGAGCACCTTCAGTATGTTCTTGCATGGCTGTGCAGAATGTAATTTATCAGTAAGGGTGTGCTTTTTATGAATATAAAAGTATTGTGAAGCCTGATTTTAAGGTCTGTGACAAGTATCCTAATTTCCTTTGTTTTCTTCTCCTCTTCAACCCTAACACATATTTCTTCTGCATATTTCAAATACTCATGTGGGGAAAACTTATTTAACTGAAATTCATTTAAACTTTTAAAACAAAATCAAAACCCCAATTCATGCTTCATTAGGCAACTGCTTTTGGCTAGATGACAAAAGGAAAAAAGTACACAATGTCTTTATAATCCCATACTTGAATTATTTCTGGTTTTTATCTCTAAACAATTGCTACCTTTCAATCTAGAAACTTTTAAAAAGTGGATGGTGTTTAATAGGTTCCATTGGCATAAAAACATTATAGGAATACAAATTATCTTAGAAGTTTTCGCATAAATATACATGCCCGTGTGTGCAATTAGTGTCTTTCCCCACATTTGTACACACATACACACACCTTCTGCAGGGCTTTGTCAGATTACTCTGTGTTTGTACCAATCAGAAGTCAGCTTGTTTAAAAAAAAAAAAAAAAAAAAAAAAGAAAAAAAAAAGAAAAAAAAAAGAAAAAGAAGAAAAAAGAAGAAAAAAGAAGAAAAAAGAAGAAAAAAGAAGAAAAAAGAAGAAAAAAGAAGAAAAAAAGAAAAAAAAAAAGAAAAAAGAAAAAAGAAAAACGAAAAAAGAAAAAAGAAAAAAGAAAAAAGAAAAAAAAAAAAGAAAAAAAAAAAGCTACCCAGATGATTTACGAGTATTTTACATGAATCCTAAAAACTGGCATCTATTTACATTTTTATAGATGCGGGTGGAGTGGGAAACTAAGGGTGCAAAGTTTACAATCTGAGTCAGTGGCAGCAGCAAAAATAACGTGAAGCAGTTCTGGACCTCATCGGGTACACACTGCCAAACCAGTGAGGCTGAGGAAGACTCTCCTCTTTCAAAAAAGACCCACATCAGCAGTTGGACCCATCAGCATGAATGGGGCATCTCTTTTGTTTAAACTGGAGAAATTCCATACAAAAGTAATCGTAACAGGTTCAGGACTCAGAAACAAATAGTAGTGAGGAATTGTTAAGGCTTTTCTATGGGATATTAAGACCTGGAGGGAAAAAATACATCAGAATAATCATGACAACCATCAGGTTCTTTGATTAAAACCTGCCATCCACTAAATAATACCAAATTTCAGCCCTTTAGATAACATATGAATATCTGGTTGCACTCGACCAGAAGACTCCAGCTCTACAATCAGCAAACTTAAAAACTCAAGTTTTTAAGACTCATGACTTTTGTAACTTTAATAGACATGTACTGGGTTTTGTTTCCTCTCTTGAGTTCCCAGTTGTTATGACATATATAAGGACTTCGTGGCTCCAAGGTAAGACTTCCCATTTCAAATCTGAATCCAACCCAGTAAAAACAAATCTGACAAAAACAAGTATCCAGACAGCACATTATCTAAGCTTTGTGTCCACAGAAAGCCAGACTATGAAGAACATTAACCACTACACCCAAAACTAATGAGTCTTACAGTCTGTCTTACACAATAATTCAATTCAGAAACTCCAAGGAAGCCTCTGGACACAAAAGATCTTAAGTCAAAAAGCCTTGGGAGCAACCCCAGGAGTCCTGCACAAGAAGCTCACGGGCTGAGCTTCCCAGCAGGCAAAATACAATTTCTGGGGAGCTCCAAGGACTGGCTTCTTCACCTGAGCATAGGAGCTGGCAGGGATGGCAGGGCAGTGGCCTTAACACCAAGATAAAAAATCCCACACTATGCAGATAATAAAAGCAGGTTGTGTCACAGCAGCAAGGGTCAACGACAGTCAAGGCAGGTTTGAGGCCAGGTAAGAAGAACCAGATAAGCAGCAAGAGCCTGAGCTCTAGCACAGTCCCAAAGCAGAGTGGTAAAGCTTGAGGCTTTTCCCAGCTCTGCCTCACCACCCAAACATCTGCACATCATCAGGGCTGCCCTCCAGCACAGGCAGCCCAAATAACTGGAGAGGGACCAGGGGCACTTGGAAATTACAATCAGCTATTGGAAATTACAAATCAGAGTCAAGTGGTTTAATCGAGCTAACAATAAGCCTAAGCCAAAGCATCATCAACCTAATGAACACTCTCTTTGGATTGTTATACTGACAGAAATAAACACTTGATCTGGAGGTTGCTGCTCCCAGATGATGTTCCAAAGCATTCTATACCTGTCTCCATTTCCCTTACTAGAGTTTCTTCATTTAAAAACCTTTAAATCATTTTCATGGATATTACTTCTAGCTCTCCATAGCACAAAATGATTACAAAACACAAAAACATGATGAACGCTTCTTTTTTTGCAGCCAGCAGGCTGCTGTGTTTATGGAGGGAAGCATTCATAATGTAAAGCACTGTAGAAAAAGAATTTGTTCATATTATGCCCCTGTCGTTTCCTTTTCCAGCATCTTTGAGTTATGATGAATTCAATAACCACTTTTAAGTATTAAACATTTAACACTCAAGCTGACTGTGAGTCTGTGGCACCCTCTTGTGTTCAACAATAATATGTCAGTTTATTGGATCTTTCATCTACATTCAATGTTTTTACTCAGGAAACACCATTTGAAAACAAATTAATCCATTAAGTTATTATTAATAATTTTTATGTTAATCTCATATTCTGTTTGAGCTACCTCTATTTTATTGTGAAGATCCCAAGCACAACATCAAATAGTCAAGAAATTCCAGAGAGAACTGAATGAAGGATTAAATGGATACCCAATATATTTAAGACCTAGTCTATAATGGTGTAGCATGTTGCAAGAACCTATGTGGCACAACACATTAAAACATAAGGAAGTTTTGCTGCCTATATTGAATGTGCTGTAGAACTGAAAAATCAAGAAGCAGAAACACAAACATTATTTAGTAGATGGAAGAACACAGAGTAGGAAGCAGAAGGAAGAACGCGACTCTACCATTGGAGAGACAGGTCGTGATTATCCTTATTAGATGCCCAGCTAACAAACATCCTGTGACTTAGTGAGGTGCCTACAGTTATCCTGTCCATAAATGCAGGTACTTAACTTCCCAGGTATGGTGGCTGACCTCATCGCCATTGAGAACATGCTCAGACATGCCAGGCGAGTCACGGCAGAGGATACACTGAAGTTGAAACATTGATTTGTTGTTTACAAGCTGTATCAACTTCTTACTCAGCCTCTTCTAAGCCACAGTATTGCTTCTGGGTATCAGAAAAAAAGGAGAGGTGCTCACAGGCAAACTCCCAAATGAGCCAAACAGAACAAAGCTGCACGCAGGGAAAAAGCAGGACAAGCTGATAACTTTGAATTTGCGATGGTAACATTTACACACCTACTACTAAGGGAGACTGATACCCTAATCTGTTTTACATTCCACTTCTACATATAAAAACACACACAAAATATTCAATGAGATGCACAGACACAACTTCATGCAGCTCTTTTCTGATCAAAACCTCAAATCTAGGTCTGTAAGTGTAGCTTAACTGTTCTGTTGTTCACCACTTTCCCCAAAAAACATCTAGTTGGGGTCCTCTCAAATTTCAAACATGAAGAGATTTGGATGATCCAAAATTGTTCAAATAAAATGCAGAACTATTACAAAACTGTTTAAGACTGTTACTGAAAAAAAGCCCTTCCACTCACAATCAGAAAAGACTTGGGAATCAGTACTAGTGAGACAAGACAACAAGAAACAAAACAAGCCTTATGAAAGTGATACTTTTGAAGGTGGTGTACTGGCTTTGGCTGGGATTGAGTTGTTTGGCGTTTGTTTTATAGCAGCTTGTTTGGGGCTACGTTTTGAATTTGTGCTTTAAACAGCCCTGTCAATACATCAATGCTTTAGTTATTATTTAGGCCCTGCCATACAGCAAGGAGTCTGGGGGTGCAGGAGCATCTCAAACAGCTGACCCCAACTGACCAGAGGAACATCCCAAACTACAGGATGTCATGCTCAGCAATAAACCTACTGGAAGAAGATGAAGAAAGCAGGAATATTCAGAATTATGGCATTTGTCTCTCCAATTAATTGTTACCACATGATGGAGCCCTGCTTTCCTGGAGATGGCTGAAAACCTGCCTGCCAATGACACAGTCCCATGGAAACGCAGAAGCTGCAGCTGAAAAGGATAATCAAGTAAGGCTTCCGTGTATTCACCTTCACAAACCCCAGTGTTTTTGTTTCCACTTCACAGTGTAAGATGCAGGAAAGAAAGTGAAACACAAGAATACTTATTTCATCCAAGGAGGGGAAGCCAGGTGTAAATAGGGATGTTTGCCCCTTTATCCTTGCAAGCATGAAAGACTCAAGAGCAACAATAAAGCAAGAACACTGAAGAGAGAGTGCTTGCGTGGAAGAGAGCAGGAGTGAGATAAGAATTCTCTAACATGCAAGAAATAACACTTGACAGCACTTGTCAAAAAACATTTTAATTTTAACAAAAGACCAAAATCATCAGAATCATACATGAGAAGTTACAGGGTGACATGTAATGCATTCAGGTGTCTTCACAGTAAGGATTGAGTCCATGTCAGAGATTCATGTGAGTTTCCTCAACTGTCACACCTTATATAAAAAGATTTTTCAATTTCATATTAAGTACCAGTGTTACCTGTTTAATATAAATTGTTTCCATATTCTAAGTTTTTTTGATCCTAAATAAATAATAGAACAACAAAAAGTACCTTCCTTCCCCTTGCAGAGAAGGAAAACTTAATAAGTTACATAACAAAGATTTTCACAAATCCTGCCAATACTTGGAATGATAAAACAACAACATTAAGATGCAGGAATTCTATATGAGAAATCCCACTGTTCTATATATTAATCTCGCTCTAAGGAGTCTAAATTCTCACATTCTTTTCTCTAGGTCAACTAGGTAATACTTGCTCATTGTAAAATCAACTTAATTGTTCATGAATTCTTTTTAGTGTTTGTGAACTAAGCAAACAGCAGATGAGACGATGTAAAAAGGCGGCAATTTCTGGGGTTTTGTGATTGTATGCAACTTATTTTAACACAGAATTGATTATGCACACCTTTCACGAATTTTCATTCTCTACAAACCATGAATGATATGCCTCATATTGTATTGCTTCTTTTTTCACTTCTGGGTTACTAACCCAAGATTGCTGTGTGAGGCTTCCAAACCCAAACATCTCCTCAGTTCTGCTATGGAGGGTAATAAAAGCTGATACACGGCCATTTGATAACACTAACAAAGCTGAAGATTTCAGAATCCTGATCAGAAAACAACAATTAGAATCCCTTACAACATTCTCACTGAATTTACAAGCCACTACTCTTCTTACACTAGAGTCAGATACTTGAGGTATTACCAGCCTGCTTCTGTTAAAGGGTCGGGGCATGTAACCACTGCCAGCTGGAGAGTTACTAAGAACTTCTCCTGAGGTATACACACAGTTTGCATAAATACAACTGTGTTCTACAGCACATTCAATATAGGCAGCAGAACAAAAAATGGCTCAAACAAGTGAGAGTATAAGCATGCAAAGAAAATACTTAACAAGATTTGGGAACTCAGCACATCGTTTACGACTGTAATACAAGCAGTGCTTTCCATTCCACTGAGCCAAGTCTGCTGAGCCATCTTGTGGTATTTTGCCATAAAATTCTAAATTAAACTGGTATTAAAAATAAAATAGAACTGGAGAGTGCTCACAAACAGGTATTATTTAACTAAGGCACTGAAAGCTTTAGAACTGGACTAATCCTTTAGATTTCAGTAAACCCAGCATTTCTGAATGCAGACTGTCAGACACCTTTCCAAAATCACATCCAGCAAATAAAATTTAGTTATGGCTTATGCACAAAGGTTTTTTAGTATGACATGATTCAAGTTAGTGAGAAGTTAAATCTGCTTTATAAGGGTAATACAAGTTAATTAACAATGTGAGGTGCTTGATTTACTATATTATTAATTCAGCTCTACCAATGGATAGAAAAAATAAATCTTTCATGAAAAAGCCACAGTAATTCATTTTCATGTCAGCATCACCAAGGATCTTCTTCCACCTACAAAAATAAGAAGAATGAAATAAATACACAATTGCTGACTGTTCTAAAATATATTTAGAAGTTTTGAAGACTTAGTTTTATAGAGACAATAGAACACAATTTCTTTATATTTTACTATCATAATGATAGATTCAACAGCAATTTTATTCTGAGCATATTAGCAATATTGCTGTGATCCCACTAATACAGCTTCATAAATGCTGAATAGTTTCATTGCTTTTAATTATCAGACCAAAACATCATCTGTCTTGCAATTAGTTCAGAGGACAGTGACTGTGCCCACTCTACAGGTGTCCCTCCTCCCAAGAAACTACTTAAGCTGAGGTACAAGTGCAGTTGATCATTTATAGTTCTACAGACACTGTATTTGATATTGTTGGATCCCCTATTGTAACATCTCATGACTTCAGACACTGCATCCAGTAGACTACTTAGAGAAAACACATAAATCTATATAAAAACCAGAGACAGGTAGCATAGAGTACATACTGTTAACAACAAGGAGAAGTTTTACAGGCTTCAAGTTTAACAAGAGTTAGGCATGAAAAACTCTAGTACTTACTAAGGTTTGACATTGTAATATTCTTCTGGTGTCACAATTTTCAATCCACCAAAGTAGTCGAGGACCCAGATATTGGTAATGTTGAATTTGGCAAAGAACCAATTATGATCCTTAGGCCAAGTTTCCATTTCAGGGTGGCGACTGAATAATGCTTTTTTTGCCAAGACTGCTTCTGTATCATTCACCTAAACAAAACCCAGCAAAATATTACAGTAAGATAGTCATGTAAAGGCAAATTTTAACTGAAAACCCACTGCTGACTGCAGTCTAGATCTGCCTTGTCCCAGTGGACTCATTTGTGTGGCAGAGTCCACTAGTCTTCAGTGTGGTGCACAACTGTATGTGAGACAGACAAACACTCCAAGGTAATTGATTTTAACATTCAATCAAAAGGGTGCTTTTAAAGTTAGCATGAGCAATAAAGCACTTCATCATACATAAGAATAAATCTTTCAACAAACCACAAAACAGAGAAATATGGATTCTTGCTGAATTATTATTACAAAGTGATGTCTTAGGTGTACTTTTACCTCCTCTATACCTGCTCACTCAAACTTGACACAAACAGATCTGAACGGTGTTCAGACGTCTGGAAACACACACTCCACCAAAGAAGGTGGTATAGCAGAATCTACAGAGAAGGGAAGCTGAAAAATGTGACAGCATTTAACACAGTCAAATATTTGCAACGGGCAAATGTTTAAAGAGTTAAATTAACAAGTTAGAGTTCTGGGCATGGCACAAGAAGAACTAACTGCAAAAAACCCAACTCCATTATAACAAGAAACTCAGGAAAGAAAAGATTGCTGAGTGCAATGTACAAAATCAGAGCTGTGAAAACACTGAACTAGAATTTAGACTATCATATGAGAGAGAGCAATGATGACTATTTCTCATCCTCAATCATTATCCTCAATAATGGGATTAAGAGCCCCAGTGAATTACATATGCAGTTCTAAGTTCCTTCTATGAGACACCAAAGTCCTGGTACACAAAGAACACTGCCCTGGCAGAAATGCCACCAGAGAACAAAAAGCACTTTTTTTTTTTTTTTCTCTAATACTGTAACTTTATCATTTAACTTTATTGCTCTAATACTGTAACTTTATTGCTCAGGCTAATATTTCCTTCAGCAAAGTTTCAGAAGCATGTGTGTCACACTGCATGGACTGAAGAATTTAACTGAGCAAGAGAGATGTGAATGAAATATGAAGGTTTTTCCAAGAGAACTGTCTTAGAATTCTTAGTTTCAGAACACATATAGGGAGACTTCCTACATTACAGTATTATAATAAGAAATCCCTTGTTAAAGACAAATGTCAACAAAACTCCTGCAAATATCAAGCAGTAACTTCATTTTCCTCACACAAACAATGAACCAGCCTTTGGGTATCACAGCACATAACCCCTCTTCAAATGCTTTTGCACAGAATTTCCAACCTTTCTCTTCTTCTCCCAACAAACACTATGTGATGCATGCAACTTTGTCCAGTGGCAGCTGCTTACCTTTACAATACTCCCAACAAAGATTATGTGGGCACAGAGCGGGTTCTGGGGATCATATTTGTGCCTCTTGCAGTAAGGAGTCTGTGCCAAAGACACAGTTAAGGAGGCATTTGAATTGACCTGAAATGCAAGAAATAAGAAGATAACACAGTTTTGCAAGAAAAATGTCATCCCCAGCACATTTGCAGCTCTTGGTACTTTATTCAGCTCAGTGTAACTGGCTAAAAGAATAATGCTGTCACCACCTTTTCCTGATTGTATCTCGAAAGCCTACCTAGATGAGCTCTGAATCTGAAAGAATGCCCAGTTTACAAGTGTGCTGAAGCTTGTTAGCACAAAATGCAAATGTCACAAAACAGCACTCCTCACAACTCTGAATTAAATATACAGTCTTGCTATTTCACATTCTAATGATAACATATTCCAATTATGTACACGCAGGACAGTACAGAGAAAAAGGACATACAGTAAATTTCATTAATTCTGGTGAAAGGACAAAGAGTTACTGACAAGGTAAGGAACTGAGTTTCAGAACTTTTATAAAACTAGTTAAAACAAAACCAAACAACTCTTCCCTTCAAAACAAGCCTGCTGCCTGCCCTAAACCAGTCAGCTGGTTTGAAATTTTGAAGTTTAAAGTGAATTTTGAGAAATACTCTTGAAAGTTAAAAGAAACACCTAACCTGAAAAATTAAAGAAAAATAAAGAATTTAAGAAAATGAAATGTATTTGATTGTTTTTCTAAAACTAATTTGGTGGCCATGGCTTGAGAAGTGTTGGTACAGAATGTCATGTACTAAGATTCATTATCTCACAGTAAGGAAAGTTCATCTGCTTTGAGAAACTTCATTAAAAGAATTAATATCAAAATAAACCCTCTCCAAAAGTCACTTAAACACTACCCAGAGAACCAGTGAAGTCATAAAGCAGGAGCCACCACCTGACAGATAGGAAGTTGCTTAACGACAAAAAAAGCTGACTCATGATTGTTCAACACCTTCTTCCTCGCACGTGACTATCACATGCCAGGTGTTTCTGTCCTGCAACAGCAAAATAAGGCGCTGTTGAGGAGCCTTCCGACATTGCAGTTCACACCACAGTTTTTATGTCGTTCTGAAAGCAAAAGACTGTAGCTGGGCTGGAGAGGGAAACGCCAGACAAGACACACTAGGCTTTCTACAGCACTTAGATACATAATGAGAGCATTGTAATGTAACATGGTAAAACCTGACAGGGAACAAACAAAAAAGGCTTATAATAAAACAATGTCTAAGAAATTCCTTTTTTTTTTTTTTTGTGTTTGTTTTACTAATACCACGACAGCTTCTGGAACAAAAAAGTTTTCTTGTAAAGGAGGCACACGATTGCTATTTCCCTAGCTTTTTAGTCAACCCTCCTGGTCACAGTCAACCAAAAAATAAGGGATAAGGCCAATTACACACACTCAGAGCCTCAGCATGCCAATGCCACCTTTCCCTGTGTGATTCCCTTCCCGGTAAGCTCTACGCATGTAATTACTATTCCTTCCATAGCCTGTGTAGGAGCCCTCTTTGCTCAAGTCCCACACTGCCAATTTCCAGTCCTTACGATTTTTTTTTTTTTTTTTTTTT
>VXAU01002438.1:4182-46905 GCA_013399695.1 Formicarius rufipectus | reverse complement strand
TTCCCCTTCCCAGAATCCCTTTGTACCACTTCCCAGATACCATGTGCCCTTCCCAGAGAGCCCCTTCGGCATTCCAAGACCACCCCCCAGGGAACAGAGGGGCGTGACCCACCTTTCTCCCTGAAACCTTTCCCCGCCTATATGTTAATCCCCTCATCCCTGTTGGCCCAAAGCCACACAATACCTTTCCCCCCCATTGGAGAACCTGAACCCCCTCCAAGGGACTATAAAAAGTCCCTGCTTCCTGAATAAAGGATGTCTCTCACTCTCTCTCTCTCTCCCCAAGCTGTTGTGGTGTCTTTGTCCTTTGCCCAGGGCTCTGGCACCACGTGGCCAGGGGGGGAACCAGGGGAGAGCACCCCCTCACCCTCTCCTAGATGCATGGACTAAAAGCCTATCCTAGGAGCCTAAATTCATATCGTTGCGACCATCCCACCACCCAACACACCAACGAGGCTTCATCACCCCATCTTTTGTTAGAGACAAATGGCCTGGGCTAGGACAATTCACTCCTCATTGTGAGGGTGGGGAAAGAAAAATTCCATTAGAACCTGAACCTATAACAAGGGGGACAATCACTGCCCTGTCCTGCTGGCCACACCATTCCTGGTACAGGCCAAGATGCTACTGGCCTTTTTGACCAGTATCTCACCCTGGCTCATGTCCAGATGCTGTTGACAAGCACCTCCAGGTCTTTTTCCACAGTGTGTCACAGGTGGAAGACTTAGACAAAATTTATTAAAAAAGCCCTGCCGTTGAGTCACGAGGTCCAGAAAGGGCTGGGCTCCCTTGCTTTCTAAACCCCTTCTCAGAGAGGAGTCCAGGTGTGGCTGGATCCAGTCTTAGCCTTGGATTATGTAAAGCAGTTTGAATGTAAGGGATTATAGAGGTGGGATTGAACCACTTTTGCCCCATGTTTTAATGATTGGCATGATTAGAATATTTATATAAAATAAATCATTTATTATGACAAGTGATCAGACATATCTTAATCAGAATTATTTACAACACAATATAAAAAGAAAAAAATCTACCAGTAGGGTATTATATAACCAAGTAATATAGTATAAGACAGGATAGTGCCCTATATTGAAGCAAGTACTCAAGCTAGCACAAAGGAAATAATTACAAAGTAGAGATTTGATGTAACTAACCCAAACCAACACTTGTGGGGAGATCTCTTTCTCTCAGCCTCAAGGTGTGTCCTTGGAGGGCGTCCCCAGCCAAGAGAAGAATCTACACACACACACACCCCAAGAAGGGTTATGTCAGAAAAACCTGCCTGTATGGAGGGGGATTGGAATGACTGGCAGTCACAGATCCACACGCTGGCAGATGGCCTTATCTGTCAAATCCTGTTTTAAAAGCAGGATGTGTATTCGAAGTCTGGCGAACAAGGATGGTTTTAGCATAATTTCACACCAAGTCATTGTCCCGGCACCAGCAGCTGGACTTGCAGAGTGCCTGCACGATGGGTTGCATCGTATGCACTCTCTGACTGGGTTTTCGGTATTATCAGAGTGGGCTCTCCTGCCACACCGGGGCAGCTCTCAAGGCGCTCTGCCCTCAGGCTGTAGCGCTGCAGGGGCTGTTGGCACCCAAGTGTTGGTCCCGCTGAACATCATCACAGCGCTCATAGAACTCCTGGCGCTCGCGTTTTGGTGGGGCGGCAGGAGCGGCTCCACCGCATCCATCGGGAAGGGGATCCCGGAGGGCTGCGGGGGGCGCTGGTGGGACGCGGCTCTCCGTCCGGGGAGGCTGGACCAGAGACAGCCTCGCACAGCCACACAGAGAGCATGGAAGAACATTCCTCATTCCGCCTGCCCCTGCTGGGACCACACAGCCGGTACCTCAGGTGCCAAGAAAAAAACCCAAAACATTCACACGAAGTCTGCCAAGTTTTCCTTGCCTCCTCCTGCCCCCACAGCCTTGTGGCACATCTTCAGCCTTCCCTGTCGCCAGCTTCCAAGTGCTGCTGCTGCCCAACCCCAGTGGATTTGGGCTGGTGAGTCTAGTGGGAATTCAGTGCTCAGCAGGATTTATGGAAGCCAGTAGCATTGGCTTTCCTCTATGGAAAACACTATGGATATATTAGGCTGAGTAGTCTCTGCAATGAGCTGTGTGCAAATGGTGTCTTGCATATGGTGTCTTGATTGTCTTGCATATTGCAGTGAAAGGGACTTGTTCTGGTGCCCTATTTCTTGGATGGGTAGTGTGGATTGAACCTCTAGGGTGAGGGATAAGGTCTTTAAGACTTTCAGCTTTCTCTAAAAGGATGAGTTATCTGAAGTAAATTTCTAGGCTCTCTCACTTCCTCAGCTGGATCTCAGAGAAAGGAGAAGGATTCTCTCTATTGTGCAATGTCTAGGGGCTCTCAACATCCTTGCATAAAAAAGCCAAGAAAGTATTGCTAGCCAATACTTCTTCTTTTATACTCATGTGCTTTATTGCATTAAAAAAGCCAGTAAAAAGCCAGTAATATCTTACAAAAGATGGAGCCAGTTTATTCCCTCCTCCAGGGGAGGCAATAAAGACTGGCCCCCAGTTCATGGGCCAGTCTTTATTTCAGTGTGTTTGACACGTGATGGGCTTTGGGCCATGTCTCTGGAGAAGATGTTTTTTAGCCAGAAACTGTGCAAGGTCTCCATCCTGACTAGTGTACCATCATGTTCTGCCTGCCCTCTTCACAGCTGGTTTTCCCTGAGCCAGCTCTCTCTTTGGACAGCCTGGCTGCTGGATGGGCTGGGCAGGGTCTCTCTTCAGATACACAGTCTGGCTGTGTGCTGGTCCAGGCTTCCTGTCTAGGTCATTCAGTCTGTCTGTGAACAGAAACCCTTCTGTGTCCAGATAACACTTGTGGGCTGTGCAGTCTCGCTGTGTATGGTGCTTGATTTCTGAGCCAGGCCACCTTTCTGCAGCCAAATGACAGCCAGGGTGATTAGAGTCACTTGCCGCTGTGTGTGACAGAAGCGGCTGAACTGTGAGTCATCTCTGGCAAAAGCTGAAGCACTCAGTGCTTTGAACTGCCAGCGCTCGGTGCCACATGAGACCCACTATGAAAATTGTTTCTAAAAATGTTGGTTAGATACCCTGCAGAGGAGGTATCAGTCCTGCCAAACAATGTAGCGCTGCTGCTTATAGGAAATGGCACACAACATAGACCTCTGCTGAACACACAAAAATGTTACTTGCTCATGCCTGATACATTTATTTGTTCTTATGTTCAAAAATCCCGAATTACCTTGGCTGGGAATTTAGCTTCTGACCTTTTTATCAGTGTCATTTTTAGAAGACAGGTAAAATGAATGTAGCACTGGCCTGGTATTCAGCTAAAAGGCCTTTTACCTTTTTAACAGCCACCACACATAAGCTTGCTCTGTCCATAACCTACTGGGGATCAGAATCGCTGTTCCATTTTCGGCCAGAAGTTTTTGCTGTTCAGTCAGCACTTGCGCTGCATGCTGAGGAAGCTGATGGCAAGAGCCACTGCTTGTGACACTGCTTTCTAGGACATTGACAGATGGGCAGTAGGACTGGCTTGAGAATAACATAATCAAAAAGATGGTTGTATTCAACACAGATATATGGAATTGTGTCAGCACCTGTGTTTTGAATGGTTTTGTTCATATTAAGCCTCATGTATTAAAACTAGTAACAAATAGATGAATTGTTCAGTCTGGAAGCAAGATGTCAGTGGCTGATGCTGGTAATATTTGTCCCATCACTATATTAATACAATGGGTTGCAGCCTTGCCTCTTAATATCCCAGCTCAGTTTGTTCACTGAAGTTAAGCAGATCACCATTGAAAGAAGAGCTCTAAAGAAATTCAAGTGTTGCAAGAAATGACATTAGCTACCTTGACACCACCCACTAGCCCCAAATGGCCTGGTATGATTGGGGGTGAGCCGCCTCAGTGTAATCTCATTGCTATGAGCATCACAGGTGAAGTGCTCCCTGCACCATACAGCATTTTCCTAACTTTGCTTAGGGCCAGGCTTTTGCTCGGAGCCTGGGAATTAAGAAGCCTGGTTCATCTGAACCACAATTTCAGCACTCAGGATGCCAGCTGTCAGTCAGGAACTTGTGAAATGATTCAATATTTCAGTTAGTCTCCATCGCCTACTATTTTATGTGGCCACCATGAAAAACACAGAGTCTCACACTCCTTATCCAATACAGCTCAGCAAGAATCACTTACAACCTCTCATTTAATTCCAGCATCTTTGGTACCAGGGCTTTCCCAGGAGTTCCCAGGGGTGCACAGCACCTGTCCGTGTGTGCCCTGTGGGTGCTGGCACAAGAGCACATGTGCCCATGTGCGCTGCCAGACACGCCTCTCTGCAGCTGCACAGCTCGACCAGAAAAATTACGATGATTCAGAGCGTTCCAGCTGATTTCATTTCCTGCTGATAACTCCCCGAAGAGGAGGGTGAGGCTCAGCGTCCATGGAGGTTCATTTAAAATGCTGAGGGGCAAGGGCAGGGTGGGCTGGACCAGAGCACTGTTTGCAGAACAGAGGGCTCAAAAAGTGAGTTTCCTACAGAAAAGCGCTGCTCACGATCACTTCCTGTCAGGTTACCATTGTCAGAGGAGCTGGTGTGCAAAGCCAACAAAAAACAGGATGTTGCTTGTAGAGTTGATTGATCTTTGAAATGCAAATTTCTTTTTTCTTTTTTTTTTTTCAGCTGAGAACTGAGTTGCTTGAGTGGGATCTCAACCCTTTGAGATCCACTTTCAGGTAATGAAAACCCTAACATAGTAACAGCTGCTGGTTAATAGTATGAATTCTGGGAAATCATGTGGATAGCAACAGCCAGAGCCAGACAGAGAGGTGGAAAGAACAGTCTCAGATAGTGGCACTGACAGGTGAGCTCTACTAAACCCTCAACAAATGCCTAAACAAAGTACAGAATTTCAATCTGTCTTGCAGGAACCCACAGCCTTCTCCACCCTTTGCTCATCCTCTGCCCTGACAAACATACCTTCCCAGATTTGGCAGCTATGCAGACACACCCCAGTGAGATAACTGCATGGGCACAAATGTCAAAGTTTCAGATGCCCTCAAAAGCTTTTTTTACTAACTAGTCTCCGAACAAAGAATTGCCATATCCCTGCATCTCCTTCCTGTTGCTCACTCTACCACCCTGTGGAGGCTCCAGTGTCCATCCTTCATAGCCAAAGTGCAGGAGGACAGCAAATATTAAACACTGTGTTTCTGAGCATGGCCAAACTACTTATGCTACCTGTTTTGCAGGAATGCCAGGATGAAGGAATTCCTTGCACCTCTCCCCCACATGCTGCCCATAGCAGGAGTACCAGATATTTGGCCTGAAGCAAACTTGTTTTGGCCTCACATGTCTTGAGAACAATCAGCCAGGAAGATGCAAAATCCAAGCAGCCACAATTGCAACATTTTCTCCGTCAGGGGAAGTGCCCCTCTACAGCCTGTTTTAATGGCACTTGTGATGATTGGTTTTTTACCTCCAGAGCAGAAGGGATGTAGGATATTTTTTTTTTTCATATAAGAACAAGTTAGTCTTACAGACACTGCTACATCCCAGAAGGTCTGTGAGCAGAGATATACACTGGGGTGCAGGGAGTCATACTCACAGGTACCTCCCATTCATTTTTGCATATGTGCCTCATGTAAAACACTCAGTTTCTCAACATAACCTCCCTTAATCAGATTGGTTACAAAGGTCTTGCTGTTGAAACATGTGGATAGTTTGTTCAGAATTTCTAGCGTTTTTCAGTTCAGAAACAAGAACCAATCCACACCTCATGTCTTCCTAACTGGAGGAATACATTACACCTTAGTCATGTGTGTTCTCTCCTGGATGAAGAAAGATGTAGCATTAAAAAACCAAGCACTTTGTACCAGGCTGAGAGCAATGGCATTTGGGAATCCTGCTGGCAGAAAAGATTTTCTTTGTGGCATGATCTTTGGGAGCAGAAATAGAGTGAAGAATTGTGGTGGGGCAGCTGCAACTAACTACCTTTGCTTTAGTACAGGTAGTGATACCATTTCTGCCTAGCAGTTTCCTTTTCTGTAGAATTAAGCAAAGTGTTTTCTCTGCAGAGTACAACCCCTAAAAGCAGCCTGAAGCAGCCATTGGAGGTGTAGTTTTGACAGTCTGTTACATGGCAGAAATCCTGAAAACAACACTTGTGCCCCATGTCCAGTGAAAACCCTGAGCTTGAAATCCTCCTCTCCTGGCAGCGGGCAAAGCATGGGCAGCAGAAGATTCCTCCCTGCCTCACCCTGCTTCTCAGTTCAGTCCCTATTCCCTCTCCTGGCATGCCATTGTCAAGACTTGAAATGAATAGGATTTCCAGTCAAGAAGTTTCATTTTTATACTTCTTTTAGATATTTAATCTATCTCCTTTTATCTACAGTTTCAGCATCTTCTGGTTGCTTACAGCAGCAGGGTTTCAACTAATCTACTGTTTCAACAACTGAAGATTAATTAGTCCTCTTGCCCAATCTTCAGATTACAGCAACCCGGCCCAATGTTCTTTTGGCTAGGGACAGAGTAACTATTGCATATTGAATTTGGGAGATAATGAGGTCACCCTTTAAACCTGCTAATTCCACGGGAGTCCTACAGCATGCAGTACAGCAATAATTAACCATACTGTAAGAGTAAGTAACAGTAAACTGGGATATCACAATTCTCACACTCAGGACTGTTCTCAGCCACAGCCAGCAGGGACTTGTGAAACACTGCAAAGGAAAAGTATGCATCCCTTTCAGAAAACATGCTTTAGCCCTCTTCTGCCCCCAAGGTATCCTGCCAAAATGACGATATGACATTGTGTCACTTTGCAGCTGCACATAAGGCAAGGAAGCCAGCAGAAAACAAAGGGAGTGTTTCCAAATTCCTCTGAACCGCCCTGCTCTGAGAGGTGGGGACTGAAATTCTTGAGAAGGAAGCATATGCAAACAGTTGCTAAAAGAGATGTCCGGTTTACAGCACTGTGATCAGAATGGAAAGGGAAGCTGTAGCAAAACATTCCAGAGGCTCCATTTTCCCCCATCTGAATATTTCTATCACTGTGGAAGCTTCTCACTTCCAGTGCACAAGTATCTCCATTCCTGTGAAGGGAGAGAAGAACAACCTGCACCTTCTGATCTAGTGCTGTCAGACACAAACTCAGGGTGGAAAAGGTTAGTCCTGCTCTACAGCTGCACAGTGACAGCCTTGCATGGGAACCCTCTGCTTGTGCCCACATTTACACAATACCCTTTGCAGTGGAGCACTATGCTCTCTCTGGGGAATGACCCAGCAGATACTGTCCTTCCTGGGAGCCCCAGCCACACACCAGCACATCAAAGTTTTAAATTCTGTTCAACCCAAATAATTACCCTCACTCTCCTATTCTGCCTCTCTAACCACTCTAAAGACAGTTTACTGCTGACTGAAATTACTGTAAAGTGTGAAGGAAGAGTGAAGGGAAGCTGCAGTTAGAGGGAAAGAGATCGTCCACTAATAACAAGCAAGAGACCTTGCAGACTTGGAAAGAGAAGCGTGGATGGGGGAGGTCCAGGCAGAGACACTGGGGCAGCAACAACAAGCAGTGGAGAGAAACAGAGAAAAACCTGGGGTGAGTGGAAGGGGAATAAAAGATAAGGTGATAGAAAATACGAAGGGGACAAAGAAAGAATGGAAGGGAGAAAACGCACATGTGTCCCCAAGTTTGGGCGCAGCAGCAGAATGTGTTGCTTGTTGTCTCATGAGCCCAGCGCTCCGGGAAGGACAGTATCTGTTTAGATTTGTGTCTAAATTTAAACCCTGATTGCTTTGCCTCCCCCTCCTCTCCCCTCCTTCCCTCCCTTCCTCTCACCCACCCGCCCTTCTTCCTTGTTCGTAGAGCAGGGCCACTCGCTGGGTTCTGTCAGTGTTCAAGCTGAGCAGGGGGCTCGCATGTTCTGCTCCCTCCACGGCGGCACGATTTTGCTCTGGCTCGGCTGAAGTTTTCCCGCAGATAAGAGGGAAAGGGGTGGGGAAGAAAGATTGCCCCGAGGACACCTCTTTCTTGCGGGACATGGAGGTAAAGAAAACTTTTATTTTCACTAGCTTGTGACTCGCGCCTCGATCTGCTTTAAGCTCCACCTTGCAAAGCAATTTCTCACTAAAGGCAGCTTCAAAATCTCGCTTCGCTGGAGTTCACCTAAAGGTCTCTTCCCCACCCCACCCTAGCCCCTGCCATGCACCTCAGACTGTTTTGCGGGTTTTAGTCCAGATTCGGCACGTAGGGGGATGTTATGGGGAGAAATTATATCTGTGAAAGGGGAACGAGGAAGGGCTGCCTTTGACTTTTTTACTCCGTGAGGTAGGAAAAGAGAGATTTTAAAAGGTGTCATTTTGAAAGGAGGTGTTAAGCAGTCATTAGAAAGGGGGAGATCAGGAGAAGGAACAAACCGTACAGGACTGGCAGGCTCCCTGGGTGGGTGCCTACCCAACCTCTGCAGCAGCAGCTGTGGTTCGGACCCTACGCTGTGTGTAGCCCTTGTTCTGCGTGCACTGGGAGATGCCACTTTGCGTATCAATAAAGCGTTTTGGTTCATGCAAGAGGACCCAGGAACTGTTGCTTTGGCAAGGTAGGTAAATGGCACACCCCCAGAGGGTTTCCTGTCCCTTTTGCCCCATGCTGCGTGTCATGTGCTTCAGGAGACTTGGATCTCGCGTCTCGGGGTGGCACAGAGCTGGTGGACAGGACTCTGGCTTCCCTGGTGTTTATGTCCAAGCCTTCTCCTGTGTAACACCCTCTTGGGCAAAGAAGTTCACCTCCCCTTGCTTCTTTTCTCATTCATTCAAAATTGGAATGGTGGTGCTTGTTTCAGTCATGTCAGACTGGATCTGCAAGCTTTTCAAACAGTTTTTTTCAAGTGGCAGAGGAAAAAAAAATATTTATTTTTAGGAGGGGCACAGGAAGTAGAAAGGTGATTACAACACTGGCAAACCCTCAAATGACGAAAGAGGGGACATTTGGTATTTCTCTTAGCTAAAGAGAGATCTTACTAAACATTTTATATTACCTTCCCAAGATAATAATTTTTCTGGGTGAATGCAGCCCCAGCAGCAGGGGACACTCACCAGAGCCAGGGAACAGTGTGCTTGAAGCACCACTTCAATTTTCCTTTGAAGATTTCCAGGACATAGCTCAGCTAGGCAGCTCTGATAACACCCAGGTGCTCACATTGCCATCCTTGTTATCTGTGCTGACCTTCCCCACAGGCAAGGGTTAAAGATCTGCTGTGTTCAGGCACGTCCATTGCAAAAAATGTCCTCAACCAAACTATCTAAATAGATTTTGGGGTGGAGGAAGACCAAGCAGTGATCAAACCAATTCAGCTTAGACTGCATGTGGCATGACAGATAGTACTGTTTTATAAAGGTTATCAGCTTTGACAGAGCCTGTTTCAGTAATGTTAATACTTATTATTTTTCACTACATAGTATAATGTCTCAGAGGGGATGGGGAGTTGAGCTCTTAATTTTTGTATCCTCTGTGCACAGTAAGCCACATATGGAGCAAAGACTGACTTAGGGCTGAAGTAGGTATATTGTCATGTTGAGGACACTCTCCCCCAGCCCCTGTCCTCTCCACACACCAAGGACTGCACCCCTCAGGTATTTTCTGTTGTCTTCCACAGCAGTGTTTTGGAGCAGAAAGTGTCAGATCTGACATTTCCTTCAGGAGACGTGTGGCACATATGGAAGGTCTGATGGTCAGGAAGCTTCTCTGGAGTATCTAACCTAAGAGTTCCCTGCTTTTGATTTTATCCCTTTACCTCTATTTCCCACTTTTCCCCTGTGTTGTCTTGTTTTTTGATCACTTGTAGATTGCTATATGCATTCTTATTTTTAAAATACCTAAATTCCCAAGCTATGTTATAAGTAGTGCACTTGGTCCTGCCCCAGGCCTCCAGAAAGGTGCTTAATGTCCCAAAGGTAAGAAAACATTAGACCAAAACAAAGCCAAGAGCAAGAACTTGAGTTCCCACCAGCTGATTCTCTCTGCTCTGTTTCTTCCTGAGGGCTTTTCACAGGCAGCCTAGGCAGGACCCAGAGACTTACTGCAGTCTTTTGCTTTAAAACCAGATTTAATGATCCTGTGCAACAGGAGCAAGAAATCCTGTCATTTCCCCGTTTGCTTCATCATTGGCAGGCAGGGCTGCTCTGTGCTTTCCTGCTGGCATAAACTGGCAAGCTCTTTGCTCTAATGGGACACGTGAGGATTACCAGCATTAGGGGAAAAAGGGCAGAGGGCTGACCAATGCAGCTGATTTCCATCACGTCTCTGGCAGGAAGACCCTAGTTTTGAAAAACCCACAGAAGTGAGATAGTTGGGATTGCTTTGTTAGAGTGGTTAGTGTGGGTTTGCTGCTCCCCACTTTGGGACTGGTACCTGTGGTCTTAGCCATTTTGCTGTCAGGAATGTGCCACTTTGAAAGCAATAACTGAAACCATTTAAGACCCTGAAGACAGACAGAAAAGCAGCAAAACCCCTTCTTGCAGTTCAGTTTAGTTGGGTTTTTTGTTTTTTTGTTTGGTTGTTTTTTTGTTTTGTTTTGTTTTTCTTTGTTTTGGTTTTGTGGGTTTTTTTGGTGTTTTTTTTGTGTGTGTTTTTTGTTTTTTTGTTGTTTTGTTGTTTTGTTTTTGTTTGTTTGTTTTGTTTTTGTTTTTTAAGATGCAGCTTCTTGATGCAAGATATATTTGAGAATCTTTTTTTCTCTCCAGTGTTAGGACTGATGAAAGGAACTTGAAATCATGAGGCTTATACCACAGCCTCTTAATACGAGTTCATGTAAATGTAAAAAGTAAAGCTGCACTGATGGAAGTTAAGCCACTTGTAAAACACTAAACATTGTTTGCACTCATGGTACAAAAAGGGTAAAAAATTTTTGTGTTGATTTTTTAGTTTACTTCTTCATATTTGGCCCATGTTGTCTCATTGCCATAGGTGCACCAAACCTTACTGCAGATGTAGTGAGTTAAGGCATCTGCTTAAAGTGCTTGTGGCTTTCTGCAGCCCATATCCAACTGCAGTCATGGCATTCCTCCTCCTAGCCTCTCTGTAGGAGCTTAGGAGCATGGAGACACTCAAACTTGACTCGCAAGCAACGGGAAGCCATCCAAGACTGAGTTTCCCTTTAGTGGCTCCCTGTGGTGTGATGGGTTCCTAAGCCCCAAAGGTGCAGCAACGGGATTTATTTTGGGAAGATTCCCCTCTTCTTTGTACCTACTAACAGATGTAATTTAATTCTGTGACATCTCCATTCCCATGTCTCTTTTCTCCCTAACTGCTCCTGCTAGATCTTCACTTTCCCTTTTGGTACACTGATTCAGGAGAGGGAAAGCTTTTCCTGGGCTGAGGGCAGTTCTTTGCTCACTTCACCTCTTCCTTTCTGGGCAACCTACTGGGCATGGCTCCAGCCCTGGGCCCTGTGCTCTCCCTGCACCTCGGTGTCCTCATCTTGGGCACCTGGAGAGTGATGGAGTCACTGCTTTTTTCAGTAAAGTCCCACCCTCTGCGTGGGTGAGGATACCACAAAGGGGTCCTGTCCCACTCCTCTGGCGAGCAGCAGAGTAGTGTGGAGAAAATTCCTGAGTCCACTGCTCCCCATCCCAGTGAGAGACTGCAGAAACTTCCCAGCGTTCAAACACATCCCCTCCCTTGACAGGTGAGGTCAAGAGCAATACTTTTCTTTGTGCTGTGGTCCACCAGATATCACAGCTTGAGCACATTTCCAGGTCCAGTATCCCAGCTGCTGCACCATTCCTGTAGACACGAGGAATGACACCCTCACACGAACAACAGCACAGCTTGCTTTTGGAACAGGCAACCCTGTCCTTAGGAAAACTGCATTAAGGAGGACTGAAGTGGAGGGGATGTGCAGATAATAGGGCTGTGCAGGTGACAGGGCTCAAATCTGTGGCCATCATCGTCCTCAGAAGCAGCAGGACAGTGGATGAGCTGGGCTGAGAGAGGTCTCTGCCCACCCTTGCAGCTGTGGAGCAGAGATTAACAGGCATTATGCCACAGTTAGGTCTGCCAGGAAACAATTTCCTTTTCTCAGGAAGCTCTGATGCTCAACTTTCATTCTGAAAGTTAAAACAATAATTTTCCACTCTTTTTGGTTTTGCTTAACAGAACAGTCTAACCTCAAATACACTTGTTTTCAGTGTTTCCTCCCAAACTCATTAAAATGACACATTCATGCAGAGGTAAATGGAAGAGTATTTACACCAGGAAAAGAACCATGTGACCCCATTTTACTCCTCAGGTCTGGGCAGATTTAGGACCTTGATAGTAAATAGCATATCTTCAGCAGAGGGTCCTGGAAAGGGTCAGATTTGCCAGATTTCCATATCACAGCAACTTACTCCTCCCACTTGAAGGACAGAAAGCAGCAAACCCAAACCTCGTGAGCTGTGCTGTGACCCTTTCTTGTACCTAGCAGGGACCCCAGAGTAAATAGAATTCAGACTTTTCCTGTGTCATTGGAGAGGGATGCTTCTTCTGAACCCCTCCTCACTCCCCAGTTTAACCTTTGGTGGTCTGAGAATCCCAAGCCATGGGTTAGCATTTTAGAAACACCTTCTATCCTGTATTCCACAGTGTAATTGGCAGGTTGCATTACTGCTGAGCAGCATATTATGCATACCTTCTCATACATTCCCAGGTTCTGCTTATCTGAAGGACAGGGGAAAACATCAGCATTGCTTTATCATCAGGGGCTGCTATAAAACCTTTTTGTCATGGAAGTAGCCAAGTCCATACAATCTAGGGTTGATTTTCCATTCTGTCTTCACCTGCTTGGTTAACAGTAGTGAAGAGGTGAATACTCCTTCTCCTAAAGCACCAACTGTACAGCCTGAACTTGGGATCTGAGACAGCAGTAAGAGAACCTGTTTGGAGGACCTGTCTATTTTACTGGTGTGACTTTATTGCTATCTTTAGGTGCTGTAACACCACAGAGTTACAGCTTGCCTTGGTGTCGTGCGGCCTCTAGACTGCATGCATTAAGATGATTTTGGTCTATAGACAGGAGAGCTGTCGTGTGAAGAGAAGTCATTATTACACACTCACTGCAGAGCTGCTTCACTCCTAGTGCTTGTCAGAGGCACGAGGCACTTGATTCTTACACCATCTCACGTGGGCACAGATTTAAGTCACACTTCATCCAGGTCACAATGTATCCAGCTATGCAGTCTTAATGCCAGAAATGCCTTTACATCCAATCTGAGGCATATCTTTTGTTGGCGGCATAGGGGTCTTGGTAATGCATCGACAAGGATGAGGCTTATCTGCCCCGTTAGTGCCAAACGAAGTTTTCACGTTTTAGAAAGAAGAAAAGACATCAGACCAAATTCTTGTGAGATATGAGCACATCACTTGCTAAGGTGTTCTCCAAGTAAATACTCAGACCTCACTGGCCAGGTTGACAGCTGGTATAGATGCATGGCTTTTTCTTTTGCTCTTCATGATCCAATTTTAAAAGAGCTCAAAGCCCATACAACAGATGGCAAAGTTGTAAGGTAGTTTTTGTTGCATACGAGCGTCCTGAGGCAAATAAATCTGTTTACCCTTTGTCAGGAGATGCACACAATATTTTGGTCACTGTGGATGACTGGTGGCCAGTCTGCAAAATGTATTGATTTACCTGCTTCAACAAAGCCAATGTTTATCTCAGGCTTCTAAAATGCACAGGGGATTAAGGTGTGTGGTTTGGAAAGCCTAGGTATATAAAGGGTGCAGGCCAGGGACTTGTGTATAGAAATGTACAAAAATGCATAGAAGAGGGAAATCTGGCTCAGAAGAATGGAGTTAAACAAGTAAGTGTGGCTTTGCAGAGAGGCAGAGGACAGGACTCTAAAACTTGTAACACAGAGGAAACAGAAGTAGTTAGTGCATTGGAAAAGCAGCATGCCTGAGAATAATAGAATCCAATTAAAGGGAACATTTATGTCTCACCAAATAGAAGGAAAGATTTGAAAGATTTCTAACAGTAAGGACTGGCAGGGTTTGGAATAGTGCAGTGGAAACCAAATGTAGTGGAAATCTTTTTCCCATGAGTGATTCAAAAACAGACTGGGCTAAGCATAAGAAAGATAATGGCAGGAGTGATCATCTGCTGTATTCAAGCAGTAGTATTGATAGGGCCACCAGAGGGGCCAGGACTGTTTCTGCAGTTCTTCCACGTGTGGGTCTGCTGGCAGAAGCTAGGGGCTACTCAGCATCAAGCCCCACAAGTGTTTATGATTCCTCCCTGCTGCAGTATATTGTTCAAGCCTGGCAAACTTCTGCCTGTGGGAAGCTTAGGTCAAAATAAATTGATGTCTCATCTGCAAGAGTCTGGGAATGGTTATTTTATTGCCTGTGTAAAACACAAAACCAATTTTATTTTTATTCTTTCTTCCTGTTTTTGGAATGGGTTTCTTTATCCTTTAAAACTGCGTACTGAAACAGCAATCATGGCTTATTCAAGTCAATCATCTTGAAATACCTTTCTGCTGAGTGCCATGTTCCCCTGATGTAAGTTCAGGTGAAACATGTCCTGTGTTCAAATACACACACTTGAGCTTGTGTACCAGGCTTCCTAGGAATTTCACCCCTTGGACCCTACAGCGAGTGCATGTTTAAGTTGTGAAATGTGCACAGTTTAATTTGATTTCCCACTTAGTCTTTACAAAGTGCACGGAATTGTCAACACTGTCCCTCCAAGAAAACCCAGTGTTTTCGTTCCCAGTTTGGATGTATTTGTTCCCAGTTAGAGGCAGAGGGGTTTCCCATGCAAACAAACATGGTCATACACATAGTCCTCAAGGAGGAAGATGGAAGCCTTCTCTTTTTGTAGCCCATGGGAAAGAAAAGCTAACACATAATGAAACTGTCATGCTTTATTTCTTCTGACTCTGCTCTGCAGCAGAAAGATCGTTGACCCATTCCAGCAATCGCAAGTTGGATATAATTTTTCTTCTCAACACCTCTCTTTTTAAGGACGGTGAATTCAGTGACATGCTGGCCAGAGCTTCCTGGTGCTGATTTAGTCACTGAGCAAGTGGTGTGCAGACACTGAGCCCACGCTTCCCAGACACCTGGTTCCTGTGGCCCAGCTTACATCTGGAGGAACTGTGCCTGAGGTTAAAGGAACTTAGTCCCTCTTCTTGCCATGGGAAGAACGTGTAAACAAATTTCAATCAACCAGCAGGTAAAAGAAACAGAGCACTGAAGTAGGTGGAGTGTTTTGAAGCTCTTCCAAACACTGGGTTTCTCTATTACAGCATTTTGGGAGATTTTTATGGGCAGGTTTACTAAAAAACAAGAGATCATTATAATTTTCGGATCACCCAAAAAAATCTGTGTCAAAGGCGAAGCTGCAGCTCAGGGATTGCTTGTGTGCTTTCTCCTTAAGGTATATAGAATCATTTAAATATGGAAAACACTACACTTCTAATGTATCATTATGGCTGATTCAGACTGGGCATTTTCAAATTTAATAGCAAATTAAAGCTGCCTGGATGCATTTGTCTTGTGCAGGACCTGATTTTCAGGGGTCTCACAAACTGGAGACTCCAGAGGAAGCCCAAGGGTGCCGACAAAGCAGCTTTGCAAACCCAGATCCTCAGGTGTAGGGCTCTCCAGGTTCCAACTCACAAGATGCCTCTGTGGGTATAGCCTAACACTCGCACCTCCCGCTGGCTGCCAGATGAGTGCTTAATATCACTTTCCTCCACTCCATATCTGCATACCTTTTGAGACTAAATTCCTGTCTCAGATAGACATGAACCTCCTTCTCTGATCTGCCTGTATGCAGTGTAGACCTAATTTAATAGCAATGTGTTACAAAGATAGCACAGTCCTGACTGATGAGTTCTGGAAGCTGCAGCAGTTGGAAGCTCTGTGTAGGCTCATTTACCTTCTGATTTTCTATTCCCGGGGGAGTTGAATCCCTGTGCTGCTACAACTAGACTGTCTCTAGTGTTGAGTTTAAACGGGGAGGTACCACAGTCTACTTACAGCATTTATCAGAATATTTTGAACTGTTCCTGCTTCTCACATTCTCTGTGTCCCTTCTTCGACAGTTCAGTGACTTCAGTTTCTAATTTAACCCTATGAATAGTTTCAGATTAGATAATTTATGCATATTGCACATGCACCTGCTTAAAGTTCATCCTCCTGAACCACTCCATTAGGGCAAAAGTAGCCTCTTCCTTGTCCCACCTGAAGCATCTGAGCCTCCTCCTGTTGAAAGTCATCTCTTTTTAGACCTCTGCTAAAAGCAGGGTTTTTTTCCTGATCTTACATGAAGCAAGCAAGGGAGAAGCTAAGCTAGGTATCAATGGAAAAGTGAGACCTTCCCTACTACAGGGTTTGAGCATCTCCCACGTGCGTAGGTGAGAGCAGAGTGCGGCCTCACATTGTCTGTACAACTACAGGGCTGTGTGCATCACTTACAGCAAAACTGTGATTGGGATGGCATAAAGTAATGTTTTTCTGCAAGATACATTTTAACCAACAGAAAGCTTCTCATCTCAGAGGTCTGTATCAGATGCAAGTCGAGCCTTCCCAGCCACATCTCACCCCATGTCTTACTCTAGAATTCTTGCTCACATGAGATTGGATGCATCTGCCCTGCAGACAGCACTATTTCTCCTCTCCTTAAGGGCAGCCTGGGAGGTTTTTCCTGTTGTTCCTCCACTTGTTCACCCCTTGTCCTTCAGGAGCAGCAAGAACTCCCCAGAGCAAGACCTGGAAGTGCACACAGAGAGGCCCCAAATTAATTTGGGGAAACTTGACAAGCTGTGTACAGTTCCCAGACCATTAAGAAAAACAGATGTCTGAGAGGGAAATATTGGGAAGATGAGAAGGATCCTGGGGAAAACCCTGGCCAGGAATAGAGCTCTATACGAGCAGCTGGTGGGAGCAGCAGACTAGGAAAGGAGCTACGTGTTATGGTGGCCATCAATGCTCTTCATCAGAACTACCACTTCTCCCATTAACCCATGGAGGAATTTGGTAGCAGTGTGAGTGAGTATCTCTGGGACAGACCCCAGATTCTGGCTGTACAAGCTGCTAAAGACACACGGGAAGCAGGACACAGCTCCAGGCCAGCCAGACCAACGTCCTGCTAACAGCTGTCAGCTGTAGATCAGGACATCAGCATCACTCCACCATGGTATGGATCATTCCACACTGGGAGTGTCTGTGAGTTCCTCAAACAACACAGCCTCATCAGCTTGCTTTCTCAGCATATAATTTCTGAGAGATAATCCCCTTTCCCCCCACGTGCCCTTCCCATTTAGATATCTGCAGCAGCTCATATCTGGTTTTATCAACCAAGATTTCAGGCAGCATTTATTGCTAGAGGGCTCCCATCAGGTGGAGAGAAAGAGTTAATGACAGGACTATACATCCTGCCTGACACACCAGAAAAGCCAGATGCCTTCCTGAACTAAGCTGAAAGCTGTGTAGGTGTTCATCTAATTTAATTTTGGAGAAATGAAAAGTAGTGCTGCTTGAAGGAGAGTGGGGCTCTTCAATGAGTTAGGAAAGCAGTGCATTAGCTCTCAGACAACACTGAAGTCCTGCTGCCAAGTTAATCACAGAGTTGTTTAGGTTGGAAAAGACCTCTTAAGATCATCAAGTCCAACTGCTAACCCAGGACTGCCAAAGTCACCACTAAACCATGTCTCTAAGTGCCACATCTACATATCTTTCGAACACGTACAGGGATGGTTCCTCCACCCCTTCTCTGGGAACCTGTTCCAGAGCTTGACGACCTCAGTGAAGAAATGTTTCCTAATACCCAATCTAAACCTCTCCTGGGGCAGCCTGAGGACATTTCCTGTTATCCCATCAATTGTTACATGCCCACTGGCCTCCTTCACTGTGACCTTCTTTAAGAGATGAGCTGAGGACTGTATTTGACAGGGCATTTCAGAGTCAGGGACCTTGTTTTCAGCCTCCCAATCCAGATTTTTATAACCTCAAATAACAGGAATGCTGTGTGTATCTGCTGCAGGATTTTGGCTTACTGGCAGCACTCACATTTAAGAGGCACAAACTATTTCCCCAAAAACACTTATTGTAAATTTGATGGAAAAATACTTCAGATGTGTCACTGTTATTCACTTGGAGCAAGGGAAGAGCTCTGCAACATCAACATTGTTCTTGCAAGGCCAAATGCTCATTAAAAACAAAGCAAAACAAAACACAAAACCCCCTAAAAACAAACAAAACAAAACAAAACAAAAAAAAACATTTCTTTTTTAAACTGTTTGTTCCAGATACAGTCCATTTTTAAAACAGACATATTAAATCAAAGGAAATAGCAGGACACTGAATTTTCAGGACTTCATCAAGGGAGGTGGCATATTAGTCTAGTCTTTTCGTGTAGTCTAAGTTTGTAATTGCAGAGATCTTTGTTAAACTAGTCGTTTTTTGTGACTCAGTGCTTCAGGTTACTGATGGCTGAGCAGCAGTTTTCAGTGACAACTAATGCTGTGTATTAGTTAGATGGTTTGAAATATGTGTCCACCTCCAGTAGCCACACAGTAAACTATCAGCTTTTGAATCTTTCTATATTTCCTTTTTATTTCTGGAAGCTGTATCATCTTAAACACCTCATCCTCCCCTACAAAAGCATGTCTTACCCTCATTGCAACCAAGTTCGTCTTGAATGTAGACTCTAGTGCACCCCAAAGACTCAAGAGGGACAGCCCTGCATTGTATGTCTGGGCTAAAAACCCAGTATGGATGAGTTTCTGAAGCTGTGCTGTTTCAGGTGACAGGAAAGCCCCCTTGAAAGGAGGCTCTCCAGAGAAGGCTGCCATGCTGCTTGTGTGGAACAGCCTCTCTGCCTTTCACTGTTTTCCCACTAGTGTGGCTGGGTATGACCACATCCAGCCAGATATCGACTTTATCCACAATCTTTTTCCTGCTGCCTGAAATTATTTCCATGTTGGCTGCTTGGCCTGTGTGCAAGCAGCTGTGCTGGGCTGGTAATGAGGCAATTACAGATGCATGGCCCCTTTACAGGAAAGGTGGAGGCTGTTTCTCCTTGGAACTGATTGGACTCCTGAATGAGGCTTACGTATTTTTCCTGCTCTTTTGGACACCTTGGTCACCTTGTCTTTAGGCAGCTGGCCTGGCTGGCAATGTAGATTTTTGCTTATCCACCTAGCCCTCCTATTTTTCCTCTTCATGCTCTGCAAGCAAATGTTGTCACATACCTTAAAAACACAGTAATCCTGTTGATCATGATCTGGTTTTATTATATGTCACACAGCTTCTCTGTAGTCTCAGGCCTCACTGGCATTTAACATCCTTTCACCTTCCTACCACTCAGCCTCCTGTCTTCTCACTGCAATAGCGTTCACTTTCTCTCTCATTTCTTGAGTACCTTTTGAGTCTTTCCTCTTGAATGTCCTGGCACTAAATCTCACTTCAGTAGTTCTGTTGTTATTGTTTTCAAAATCTTTGCGCTTCTCCTTCCTCTTTTATTGTTGACCTAGCGGCCTAGGGAAGCCCTAGTCTGACTCCTCTTGCTGAGCCTGTGCTGGTCAGGCAAGAGGGGGGAGCTGGACAAAGAGGGGACATGTGGCTGAGATGAGAAATCTGTTGTCTCACTTACAGAGCTTCTTTGAGACATCCTTTCAATCATGCTGGATATTATCAAATTCATAAGAATCTTTAGTGATCGGACTGAAATCCCATTAAAAGGATAGTTCACTAGTAAGAATCAATCCTTTGTGGGTGCTGGACTTCATTAGAACTTGCTTAAGAGGTTTTGTAACAATAGGTCATCTCAGTTATTGTGCCCAAAGTACCCTGTACACACCAACTCTGGACACCTCACTCACTGAGGTGAAATGCAGATACCTGATGTTGGTGCTGCTCCTGCAGAGCTCTGATGGGGCCAATGAGCCCTCTGGTGTGAGCACAGCACCCAACATGTGTATCTAGCTTGATGCCACCACGAGCAGTCGTGTGACACTGTGACTGTGGGGCTCAGATCCCTCACTGCAGGGTTCCTTGGGCTGCTCTGCATCACCAGGAATGTGTGCTGTTGTGACAGAGTCTGCCATGAAGGTCTAAGTGTCAAGGCAGAGCTTGTGAAGCCCTGGACTAATATTCTCTGCTGGATTTTGAATTTGAATGTCCTATATCAGTTACAGAACTAACACTGCATGGAAAGACTGCAATCCACATCTTCAGCCTAGAAGAAAACCTTGTGACCTTTACCTGACTCTGCAGGTTCCTCCACTTCACTAGGCACTTGCCTGCTCCACCTCAGAGTTTAACCAGTGCCTGGGCTGCTGCTTCTGCACAAGCCTGGATTTGCCCTGCCTGACCTGTCCATGGGTCGCTGTTACATTCCCCTGTCCCACATCCTCATCTCTTCCCACACTCCTCTCCCCATGAGATTACTCTGAGCATGGTAAACACAAGCAGACAGGATTGGGCATCTCACAAAAAGCACTTCTTGCAGAAAAGGATATGCTGTCTTGCTGGAGGCTTCTACAATCACCTCAGTTGTGGATTCCCAAACCACTATGTATACACACAAAATGATGGATTTGCATTTTAATTGGTCTGCCACCTCCTTCCCTGAGCAGAAACTTGTGGCGGGACAGCCAGAAGCCCTTTCCTGCATGGGGCACAGCAGAGCCAAGAGCTGGCCATGTCTCTGCAGGGTACAGGCTGAGGTTACACACGTGCTGCCCCTGCACAGGCACTCTGCCCAGCAGGCACCAGGTGCTGCAGTTCACTGCCTCTTTTGGTAATGATGGTACTTGATCAAACCACTCTTGGCAGCCTTTGCCAGGTGCAATAAGACACTTGCTCAGGAAGTGGATGGCCTGGGCTCCCTTCTGCTCTGTTCTCAGAGGGTGTGGGCTTCAAACTCTTTGGTCTGCCAAGCAAGAGATGGTTTTTAATCCAGGGCTTAGGGCAAGGCTTGGACAAGCACTTGCCAGCCTGCCTGCTAAAGCCATGCCAACTTGCAGTAAGGAATTCGAGGCTTCCTGGAGCAGAGGGGACCTCACACACCTGCCTGGTGATCTGAGTGCTCTTCTGGTGGATGAAACCCTGGCTTCCCTCAGGACCTGTGGGGCTTGCAGCAGTGGCTGATATGCATTGAAAAGCACAAGCCCATACATTGCCCTCTCAGGAAACACTCCTAACAGAGAAGGTCTGGGGTAGTGCTGCTGAAATTAATCAGCCCGTGCATTATTATAGGCACTGGGTATTTGCCAAATATTGTCTTCACTGAAAGGGTGACTCAGGATCGCACTTGTACCTTTTACAGTGATATTTGCTGCTTTTGCTAATCTCACCAGACAGAGTTTAGCAAGCACACGCCAGGCACTCCTGGTGGCGACACACCATGGCACAAAGGAAAGAGCAACTGGCCATATATCCAGCCTCAAAAATTATTCAACACCAGCCAAAGACTAGTGCAAGGTGACTGGCATATCCTTGCAATATCAAAGTCTTTCCACTCCAGACTGTTGATCTTAGGGCATGTGAATAACAAACTCCACAGAGGCAAGCAGGAGGCTGCTTCATCCACTTTGGGCCCAGGAGGCTGTGAGGACAGCAGCAGGAGTCCCACCTCATCAAGATAAACTGAGACTTCATGTAGTTACTCTGCTGAGAAGAGATGCCTTTTGGAAGATGTGGAGAAAGGTGGCATGGGTACTGACCATCCCTCCTGGAAAATGCCACTATGCCACATTAGCATCGCACCCACTTTACAAGCAGGAAAGCATCAACAGCAAAGAGAGGGACTTTTCAGAGGGGAGCTTAAAATAGTGATTGTCTAACTTTATTTTCATTGCAGTCACTTCTGAAACAGGAGGTAGATTATTCCCCACTGCTGATTTCCTGATATCTACAGATGTTTCCTATAATTCTGTTGTGAAGGCCACAGTTCCTCTCCTGCATGTCTGGCATTGGCTACTCTCTGCCCTTCTACTCCTTCCTGGCACTGCCTGACTCTGCTGACAGAGGCACCATGCCATCTAACTCCAGCCACCACCCAGGGATGCCTATGGCCCAACACAATCAGGGTGTTTTCTCACTCACAATAACCATTTGCCCCGATGTTCAGGTGCTGTGGGCACTCCCAAGGTTACTTGGAGCGAAGTACCAGAGAAGGACTCTGAGCAAGGGTCTGAGCCAAACAGCCATGCTTCCTCAAGAAAAGCCTGACTCCAACCACTGTGCTGAGTTTCCAGGCTCTTTTCCACATAGGCACGGGTGCCTCAAACTGCTGAAAAATGGAAAACCATCAGGAGTCTCCCCTCTACTTTTAGTAGGCAAGGTGGGGAGTACATGAATCATTTATTTACAGTATAGTTGGCAAGTTCAACACACCGTTCCTTCCTTTGAAAAACATTTTCCCTTCACTAGTTCCTGGCTACTTATTTCCTACCCCCACCCCATTCCCAGATCTTGCTTTGGTGAGCCTTTCAATTTGGCAGCTCTGAGTCTCTGTAGTTTCGAAGTTCCTGCACTGTGTTTGGGAGCTAGAATATGCTCACATTACTTGGGCTGTGCTTGACCCTGAGTGCCAAGATGGCAGCAGTTCACAAGGAACTCTCAGAATGAGAAAATCAAGACCAGACCGCTGCAGCAAGTCTTGAGAAAAATGTTACCCTAAAGCAAACTCTCCAAACACAGGGAAATGTTACATATTTTTACCTATTTTATGTAAAGTGGGATTTTTCTGCCCTTTCTTCTAAAAACAAATAAACATACAACCCTCCTTTGTAGTCTGCATTCCTCATGCTATTCTGACCTGTGTTATAGTTAGTGCTCTTTCTTCTTTATCACCCTAGTAAAGGCTGTGCAATAGCCCTGCAGTTGAGATCAGGCACACTCATCCCATCTTCATTCATCTGTGGAGGGGTAAGTGCTGGCCTGGGTGCCACTCTGGGGAGGGATGTTGTACTTCTGAGGGTTGTTCTTGTAGAAGACTTATTTGCAAAGACAGTGATTTACACTTGGGCAAGAAGCTTGATCTCAACAGGAAATGATTGAAAAGGAGTTTTAGGGGAGACCTGACATCTATATTGCTGCATTTCAGGAGTTCTAGTCAAACCTCTGTAAGGGCTGCTGTGGTTTTCATTAAGACTAGAACTGCAGAAAACTGCCAGAGATCACGGGGCTCTACCAACACTGACTGCTTGAAGGTACCATGTGCAACCAGGAGTCCTGCCTGTCTCCAAAACTTCCATGTCCAGTGTTTTTCAACTTTCTTGACATTTCTCCATTAATGAGCGCTCCCTTGTCTGAAGGAAACCAGATCCTACAGCTATGTAGAGATTGGTGCAGAAGAATTGTGAGTCAAGAGGAGCCTTAATGCTGTCTCTGGGGTCCAGGAGCTCAAACTGGCCACAAACCTAATCTGAGGTCACGTTGTCTTTGCAGAGTGTTCCAAAATCTAGAGCCCAAACTGCAGCATTCACAGTATGTTCCCATGGGCTTCAGACTGCTTTCTCTGAAGCTGCAAGTTTGAAGATTGAATCTGTTGCATGTGACATCAGCCAGATATGGAGGCCTTCTCTGCTCTGGCACAGGCTTGACAACATAGGAAAAGCTTTATCTTGGAAGTGCAATGGTTCTGCACAGTTGTGCATGCTCCTGTGAGACATTAACTCCTTTTGTTGCAAGTCAAACTAGAAACCTGTTTGCATGACCTTTAAAATGCCAGTCTTGGCAAACAACAGCCAAGGATTTTGCAGAGCATGCTGGGATCATTTTTATACACCTCAAAAACACCTATGCTCTTTCATAACCAGATTGTATGTCCTGATATCAGCCCCAGAATCCTCTTTCCATCTTTCAAGAGGAAATCTTACTTTCTTTGCTCATCTTTCTATTGTGCTTCACTCCTGCATCATGGCAGCAAGGGACCCATTGCAGTTTTGAGGCCAGTTGTTCCTCTTTGCCCAGCCATCAGATAGCAGCTTGGAGGAAAGGATGAGGACTTAATGCACACTGACATTCATAAAACTTGCAAAATTCTCATCTGGCATGTGAAATGGAGGTGTTTAGCTACTGGTAAAGGGTGATCAAAGAAAACACAAATAGACAGGTAGAAGTAGAAAAATGTTATTTCTTTTCTAGCATTTAGGATACACTTGAAAGATCTGCAAGGTCTTCTGGTCTTGCCCTTTGCTGGAAAGTAACTGTGGTAAAAGGTCCCATAAACAAAGTTCTCAGAGGTATCCTAGCCCTGCCAGAGGAAGGTGAAGAGGTGGCTCATGCAGTGGGTTTTGCTCTGGTGGAGTACAGCACGGTGATTGTCACTCCTGTTCTACAGCAAAGGGTGGGAAGTGCAGGAGCCTTGGCCTTGCTTCCCAGGGTGCTACAGGCTTTGCTGACACAATGATGCACTGGACTGGCTATAAGGTATCATAGAGCCACAGCTGCAGCCACTTCTAGCTGGGGCTTGTGCCAATAATTAAACTTTACTACAATGGGACAAGGAGCGGCTTCCTTGCCGGATAAGATGCCAAGTGAATAAATAAATCGCTTAAATCCTTTCTGAAACAGAGAGCTGGAAAGTATCCAGTGAGAATGATTTGTGAAGAAGAGTAAAGAGAGAGATGGGAAGAAGGATGCTTCACTGGGATGAAGAGGGGTCAGTGTAGCAAGAAGAGTTTTGTTTATTCAGGGCTTACACCTTGGGATGTGTTGCTTCTTGAGCCAGAGGCCCAGCATGGTGCTGAGCTGCAGCTGGAAAAAGCATCTTGAGATTTCCTTCTGGGGATGTAATAAATGGGCCAAGGCCAGTGTTGAGCCCACCCACTTCCTGGGCAGTCTGTCCTCAGTCTGCATTGATGCTTTTGTGGATCATAAGAACAGGCAGGCTCACAGCAGTACAGTGGGTAGCAGCATCTCCTGATTTTTGCTGCCCAGTTCCTCACTCTGTGATTTGGATATTTTTCCACGTTCTGGCCTTTCAGTTTCCTCTGTTGGAAGAATCTGTGTTTTAAACCTACCCTCCTAATTTGCCTCTCCGTTCTCAGTCCAAACAATATTCCCCTTTCAGTATGACCCTGATGCCACTGATGTACTCACATGGATACAGATAAACAAATTAATTCAGGTTCTGTTGGCAGAAGGCTGCAAACCAGGATTCATCCAAATGTCAGATACAGAGAGATTGCTTTCACTTAAACTACAAACTACATATTGGAGAGATTTTTCCATCAGTAACTTAGGTCCACTGTTACTTAAAAACTATCCTTGAGCTTTTTTCGTTCATATAAAGAGGAGTTCCACATGAGCTGCCCATCTAATCTAATCAGCACTGAAAAAAAAAAAAAAAAAGAGAGCCAAAATAACTGAGATGCATTTGTGGTGCATTCTCGAGAGCATAAGTTCATGTCCTCTGTAGACAGACAGGAAGTGTACTTTAGATCATGCACTGTGTGAATATTCCTGTCCTTTTGCCTCCATCTGGCCTCTGCAGTTGAATTAATCTGGGAGAAGGGATTAGCTCTTGCCAATGGAAATGGTCACCCCAAATAGGTGGGAGGAGCTGGTGCTGTCATCACTTCTCCATTCCTTGATCTGTGTGCGGGACATCTCTAGTTCATCCAACCCCATCTCTGCAGGGGAGCCTTTTCAGGAGAGAGGCAGCACTACACTGCAGGAATAGGAGGCATTTATTCCCAGGGAGCCCTGTTCCCTATTAATGCTATAGCTTAATACACCATTCCTAAAATATTGCTTTCTGTCTCAGAAACAGGAGCTTCAGTTTTGAGAATGGCTCTTTTCAGCCAGCCAATTGCAAATGAGTTCAGTTAGGCAGAACAGCAGGCACCTCTATCTGATTAAGGCTGTATTGCTCCCGGAAAGCTGAGAGAGTTATCAAAGTGCATTTGGTATAAGCTTTCCCATGTGGACAAGGTCTATGACTGTCTGGCTCCTCAAATCCTGCAGCTACCTTACTGAAAAATGAGAAGGGTAGATGTCCTGCCTGGGCAGGCTTTATGCAGAAAGCATGCCCTTCTCCTTCAGAGAGCTGAGTCAGGCAGGGAAGAGGAGGTCTGCAAGAGGCTCTTTTTCCTTCTGAAATCCAGTGCCTTGATCAGGGGTGGTGCTTTAATTTCTGAGGAAACCACGGCACTGCTTCCCAGTGCTTCTTGCTGTCCTCCGGAGTGTGATGATGGTTTATTTTGATTTCAGTAGTTTCCTCCCCAGAGATGCATCCCCATCCCTTCCTTTGCTGAGCAGGTCCTACAGGTGTAGAGCTTTGCCTCTGCCATGCAACAAGAAGAACCTGCTCCTGTGTGGCTGCTGCAGTTTGGGGTGGGGCTGCTGGAGATCACCGACACAGTATTTGCAGGGGTTTTTGCGGGTGCTGAGTGGAAACTTCTGATTCACTCTGCTGCTCCCTGTGGTGGCTCGCAGGTGCTCCCTGGGCTCACAGCCTGCACTCTGCATCTCAGTTGGGTGGCAACAGACTGCAAGATGAAATACCAATGCCACCGACCAACATAGCCTTTACCAGCAAGCATGAAGAAATAGGATTTTTCTTTCTTATCAGCCCTCTGAACAGGAGGACACATAACAATGTAGCTTACTTATGTGAAAGGGCAAGGCTATGGCTGGGGTAGTTAAGGGGAAGCCCTCCCTGCTGTGCTGCTGGCTGCCCCTGCCACCCCACCATCCCCTCCCACTACAGCAGGACAAGGCTGTGCTGTGAACTCCATTGCCAAAACGATCTGGGTTAAAAATAATCTTGTAAAGAGTTAAGGGGTGTATTTTTAGCCCAGATCATTTCAGTGATCCAGTTTGCAGCACAGCCCCATAAACTCACACTGGTGCAAGGGAGGGAGGGAAGGGGGGAAGGAAAGGTCAAGGGAGAATGAACAGCTGGCAATATACACTGTCTTTCTGCTGAAACCAAGACCTGAAACTACACCCCAAAAGCACTGGTCATCACTTGTTTTCTTCTAGCATGCTGCGAAGCACCTTCTTGCAGTGTAGAGAGCTGGGTGCTGAATACCACTCTTTCTGAGGCCTATTTTTGTAATCAAGACTCAGATGTCTTATTGTACCTGTCTCTGAGACATTATATTTGTCACTTCTCTTGCCCTGATTCCTTTTGGTGAGCCAGACTGTGTGTGCAGCAATGAAAAGCCCCTGTGAGAACGGCAGGGGAGCTCTACAGATCTAGTGCCAGCACAGGGTGTGGGAAGGTGGCTGGCAGGATGGGCTGGTGTGAGAACAGGCTGCAGGGAATCATTCCCACAGAGGTCTTTTGAAACAAAGAAGGGATGTGGAGGCCCAGGACTGTCCTCAAAACCATGTCTAGACACAGCTGCATGAGAATGGGGGTGGCAATTGCACAGGGCCAGTACCAAAAGTGGTGTAACCATCACTGATTCCACAGCTGCTGAATACTCCAACCTGGCAAGGTGCTGTGGAGGTCTTGCATCTCAGACAGAAGGTGCTCTGTCTGGCCAAAATATCCTCCCTGCAAAAGCAGGGAAGTAGAGTAGGGAAACGCAGAGCTCTGCTGTTATTCAGCTGGTATTTAAGTGCTGCTTAAGCCAAAACAGTCCACTGTATGACAGCCAGTAGAATGTTGCTCTTTTCATCAGTAAAACCAGGTACACAAATCCTTTGGTATCTGCTTCTGACCCCTACTGGTACCCTTTCAGACTCGCCTTTCCAGTATCATGGACACTGACAAAACTGGTGGGATACCAGTCCCGTGGGATGAAGTCAGGATAGCTTTCACCTCTAGTAGCGGGGGTCATGACCAACACTGCTATCTGAGGGCTGTTGGACCCAGTTGTGCACCAATCCCAGCAGAACTTTCAAATTCATACCCAAAATCACCTCCGGTTTTCCAGTTTTCCATAGGATTGGAAGTTCTTGGTGATTTTTATTTTGTAAGAAACTCATTGTCTCTAGCGACACTCCCCACTTGTAGGTCAAATCTTTAAGAAAAGTTCTTTGGGAGTACCCAAGCAGTATGCACAGAGGAACCTTTTGGACCTCTTTCGTGTGAGTCTCTGACATGCACCTTTCTCTCAGCTGGTGCCTACAGTGGGTGCATGGGCTGCAGAAGGAGAACTGGCAAATGTCACATTGCTGTCATGAGGGGTCCTCTCTGTGAGATGTCACATCCGCCTGCCCACATCAGGCAGCCTTACTAGTTGTCTTCTAGAACAAAAAATCACGAGTGAAACCGGGACTGTGTTAGCCAGAGCTGACTGTGCTGCAGCTTCATGGTGTCTCTGGTCCGAGATCCTCTCAGCTGCCTTGAAAAGATACAGCAGAAGTGGCATGGGGCACCTCTGTGCAGACCTAGTGGTGTTTTCACCAGGCAGCCTGTGAGAGGAGCAGGGGTCTGTGCTAAAAACAGTGGCCCTCCTTCAGGCAATCTGCAGAATTGGGGATTGGTAGGCAGTTTTGCTCTCAACACAGAGGCAAAGACTCCAAGGTATAAGGAAAGAGAGGTTTGGTGGGAGGCTTGAATTGGCACATTTGCACCTAAACCACAAAGGCCGCCTTCTCCAGTGCTGCTAAAAAGGACTAGACTCAGATTTTAAAAATGAAGAAACACAATGTTGAAAACTGTCTTCAAACTTACTCAATTTTATAAACTTATTTGGAAGAGGAAAGTGAAACAACTCCCTTCTGTAAGGGTGAAACAAACCCCTTACAGAGAACTTGGTAGTTGCACTTCCTCTTTTGCAAAAAGTGCCATGCTTATATTGATGGTATAATTAATTTCCTGTTTATGGCTCTGTCTGACATGTTTCAGAATATGCAATACTTAGACACTTATTTTTGTGGAACAGTAAAAGCCTCAGAGTAGCAGTTACCAAATTACTGATGGACTAAGCCCTTAACCTTAGCTCACTGGTTTTTAGCCCACGCAGGCTGATTATGCTTCTCTTTTTAAAGGGAAAAGGATCAGCAGTTGGCTGCAAAAAGCACAAAAATCACATCTGAGTAATTTCACCATTTTTGGAAAAAAAATAAAGAGCAGAGTTACTGCTCATCATCATTCGGAAAAGTGGTGGGTTATGTCACCAAAACGTGAAAAGTGACCAGGAATGGGAGAAGTTGCATTAATATCACGGGGCAGGAGAGAGCCAGCACTGAGCTCGTGGGTGAGGGAAGCAGTTGTGTGCCCTGGCTGTGGAAGAGGCTGAGGGCTGGCACACGCTCTGGGGGGAGACTGACAAAGGGAGGCTTCCCACCTTACTCACAGTGCTGAGAAGGAGGAGAGGGAGACTGACAGTCCAGATCCTGGAAGTCAGAGGAAAGGTGTTCTCCCTGCAGTGCAAGGAAGGGAACTTTTTGCATCCAAGTGCCTCAGTTGAGCACTTTCTCTTGACTAGAAGATACAGAGCCTGGCACACCACCTTGGGCGGGGGGAAAGTTGTATAAAAAGCTGGATACAGGACACCAGTGTAATTGCCAGAAAAGAACTGAGAAAGGACTTTTCCTGTTGCAAAGGGTAATCAGAGAGTCTGCAGCTGGCAGTTTCGGGAGGACACAGCCCGTGGGCTCCTGATGCTAATCTTAGAATGGCATGTTTGCTGCTTCCTGTGCCCTGCCTGGCCAGAGCCCCCTTGCAGTCAGTGCCTGCCACCAGCAAAACAGGTAGCACGTGGAGCCATTCTGGCCTCACAGCTCTGATCAGAGAAAGAGAGCTGTGTTTTCAGACTGTAATTAAAATTAATAAAAAAAAAAAGGAGAAAAACCAGAATCACCCCAAAACTAAGAGGTCAAAGAGGCCAAGAGGAAGTGCAGTGTCTTTTCTGGGTGAAGACAAAGGGCTGTGCAAGAAGCTTGTGGAGAAAAAGGGCCCATGAGGGAGGCAACCCTTCCACCACAGACACTGAACACCTACAGCTGCTCAGTTTCAACAGAGTCCTCACTTCAGGTGTCCATTCTGCCATTCCCATGTGTCCTGGGAGCTGGAATGCTGAGCCAAGACTCCAAATCCATTCTGCCTTCTCCAGACTCATTCTTTGCTCCTTCCTCTTTCCAGCCTGCCCTCCTTTCAGAGCAGGGAGACAGTCTGCAGCTGGGGATTGCTCTCCCTCATCGTTTAGCCCTGCCATCATTTTTCATGTGCAACTGGATGCCCTGCTGATCTGCCAACCTCACCGTTTCTTCCATTCCCCTTGTCTGCCATTTTCCCTGCCTGTAGTTACTCTAATGAGAGGTGAAAAGATGAGGGGAAGGTGCATGAAGGTCACTGAGAGGAGACAGCTTGATGTGGCTTTCCTGGATGTGGGAAAGTTAGTCCAAAGTGCATGGGAAGTTTAACAGGTGAAGATTTAGTCTGGTTCCTGGAAACAGGGAATTGCACACATCTACAGAGGCTTGTGAGCCTGAAGAAAAGAAGATAGCATTTGTTGGGAGCATTTATTTACTGCACTCTGAGAAACAGAAAGGCCCTTTTCCATGATGCAAGCAGGACTTAGTCACGCTGATCAGTACCAGGCATTTCAGACTGGAGACTCCAAGCTGCAGATTATGAGATGATCTTTAACGCAACCACCTCAACTCACTTTTAGTCTAGAAACCAGAAGTCTAAAGAAATCTCTTTCTTATTATGATAGCAAGTTTCCATGGCCGTTTCTTCAGTCCCTGTACCATGGTAACCCAAAGGAAATGGTCTGTACAAAGGCCAGATTAGTGTTTCACCTCCAGTGGTGCTGAAGGACTGGTTGTGTTCATGAAGCAGCAGGTGCCTCCCAGGCAGAGCAGCATGACGGGAGAGGGAAAGGCTGTGCAGGAGTATTTGGAGAAAAAAATATATTCCTCTAGCTGTGGCCTCTGGGGAAACTCTCTGACTGAGTATTGAGGCAGTGGGGTGAGAAGTGTGGTGCTGGTCATGCACTGATGGTGGTGCTACAGGGAGTGGAGGTATGAGGTTTCTCACTGATAGTTCATAAGGCTGATTTCTTGTTCTGAGGTCTCTGCCTCTAACAAAACAAGGATTGTTGGTTAGTTATTCTCAGTTCCTCTGGCTTGGTTTTCCCTGGCATCAGATACCAGAGATGAAGAACAAAGGTTTCCTTTCATCAACTTTGATTTCAAGGCTTTCTACTTATATTGCTCAATAAACACATAGCAAAGAAAACAAGCTGAATGTGGGGTGACACCAGGGCACTGTGTTGTGGGAAGAGCTGCATCATCCACACTCTAGCACAAGACCTCCTGCTTCTCAGCCTGTTGTCAACCCAAGGGAAGGGAAGCTTCTCTCAGCTGTGGAATTTCCTCCCTTCCCACCACCCTCCTGAGTATTTCACTGCCATAAAAGCACAACAGCATGGGGACACATCTCCAAGCAGATGTTAGCTTGCTGCAAGGATTGGGAATGACTTCTTGTAGCAGAAGCACTGGAGAAGGAAGGGTGATGGTGACCAGGGCAGTAAAAAAGGCATGGGAGGGCTGAGGAGGTGTATGGAAATGCCCTTTACTGCCCTGCTCCATCTGCTCACTGCAAGAATTAGATGGGGAACTGACACTTAGCTTGAGATACCTTGTTTTCTTCCACTGAAAAGTACTGCTCTTCAGCAAGAGCTGAAAGGCTCTGCACAAATTACTGATTTTCTGGAATGTTTGAAAGTGCTGCTAGATCCTGTCATCCCAAACCTCTTGCTCTCAGGCTGAACGATTGATGCCAGATGTGAGGAACTCTGCTTTAAGTCTCTGCTTACTCTTGAACTTTATAACACATACACAGGCTTGCTTTTTCCAGCCTTTGCTCATAACTTGTTCCTGGTTTGTCAGAACAGGCCAGCAGAGACCAACTCAGAGGTGGACAAGTCGGCATCACCCTCAGTGGCTCAGCTAGCAGGGAAATTCAAAGAGCAAGCAGCCAGTATCACTGGGAAAGAGGTAAGGAACTCGGCAGGCAGCCACCAGCAGGGAACTGAATGGGAAATGAGGCACTCACTGTGGGAAGATCAGTAACCTGAGCATGAATCCACCTTCATTCTGGATCTTTGTAAAGGATTTGTCTCCTCATGCAATGAAAACTATGGCAGCATCTTCCATGCTTTGTTGATTTGTGGATCAGTGTTCTGGTAGAGCTGCATCTCAGGACAGATAGACACTGTAACTGAGACACTCTAAAGCTTGGTAGGATGCACATATTTAGCAGACAGCAATGCATGCACTATTTGGGTTTTCTTTTGTGGGCAGACAGCAGCAGTGAATAATGAAAGAGCTAATACTGAGTGACAGGAAAAGAAAGCAAACAACTGATCATGCAGTGTAGAAGCTAGTGGCAGGTCATCAGCACCTTGTGGGAGAAGGTTTCCTCCATGTTATTCCTTCTGTATGGGTCTGAGAGAAAGCTGCCTGTTTACTCACCTTCTTTGCCTCTTCCCAATGACATTCCAGACTCTGTGCCTATCTCTATCATGCTGAAACTTTATTTTATTGAAAGCCCACTATGTCAAGCATTACCTCGCCTGTCTTTCATCAGCTAAGCAAAACACTAGAACACCTCTCTTAGGAAGAGAGACATGGTGTTTATGAAAGGAGGTTGACATGTCAGGAGAGCCCCCTGTACCATTGTGGCTGTTTTGTAGAAGCATAAATGTCTACTGGTGGCTGTTTTCAGTGTGTACCCATTTAAAACTGAACTGCTTTCTTCTGCTGCTGATTTCAGCATGTCTCAGGCTGGGCCTGCAGGGATTGTCCCTGTCACCCCACCTGTCTTTGGCTGGATGCAGTGGTGACCAGTGCCCTGCAGGGCTGGCATACCATCATTTGCCAGAAGTTAGCACTCCCACAACTGGGCCCCAGGATGGGAATAGTCAATCTCTTCCCAAGCACTGGTTTTTTTTCCCCCTCTAGACACCAGTGCACCACTGCCTCCATCCTATTACAGTAATTTCCTTTTTTTAAGGTATGGGATTTAATTGCACTAAGTCCCTCATCTGTCAGAAGGCAGAAAGTTCCCAGACCTCTTTTGTGTTATCTGCAGACCTCTGCTGCTCCCAAGCAAAGGCAGTGTGGAGGGGCCTCACAGTGGGGGGAAACTCCTTTTCTCCAGAGACATAGGAGGACAAAGTTTCCTGTCTTTTCTCTCCAAGCCATCTGTCGCTTCCCCACTAGCTTTCTCAAGCTGGATTCAGAGTAATGGCTCAGTGGATGGTCTTTAACCCTTGCCTGACCTGTGCCAGCAGAGAGGATCCTGTCAACCAGGGGACCTCTGACACATTCACACAGCGCAGTGTTTCATGGTTGCAAAATGATGGGGTTTCAATAAGACATATTATTTCTTCCTAGCATGACATAAGGATAAAGGCAGGGCTGCCCTTGGCTGCTTAGAGATGCAGCATTGCCATGGCTGGATGCAGCACCACCAGAAGTTAAGTGACACAAAGGTCTACAGGTCCTCCAAGACAGCCAGATTCACAGAGGGCAAAGACCATAACCCAACTTTTCACATGCCAGCCTGTGAGAAGGTAACAAAGTCACCCAAATATTGTATTATGGATACTATCCAGGATCCACAATATTATTCAATTATTTTGCCTGTTAACACATAAAAAGTGTGTTAACACCTTGGCAGGAGACTACAAACCTGGCATAAAAATAGAGACAGTTTGGCTTCAAGACTAGAGCAATAGTTATGTGCTGTGCATCTCTTCCTTCCAGGGAGCTCTCTTGCTCTTCTGAGAGCCTGAAGACATTCAGAAGGAACCAGTGTCTCTGCTACTAAGTTGCCTTGTTCTTTCAGTGAAATTAAAACTTACACCTGAAGACTTGTCCCTGTGAACTGCTTTTCTTCATTTGAAAGAATCAAAAGGGGTTGAAAATTCTGAAAAAGTCAGAATTTCCCTTTTTGCCATTAAAATACATCATTTGCAAACCAGGAAATCATGAACGAGGTAGGCAGCTGAGAACTGAAAGGAAATCCTGGTAATGACAGGAAAAAGAACAGTAACAACCTATTCCAGTGTGAGGGGGTCTCCAAGCAGGATGCTTTGAAGATGAAGTTTCTGGGAAAGCTCCTCCACCCTCTACAGCTTAGAAGAGTGTCCTTTGCACAAAGCCTCAAGTGTTGTGGCTCATACTGTAGACAAAGATACAGACTACTTTTTCAACACTAGGACTGGGCTCTAGATGCTACAAGCAAACCTAGCATGCTGGCCACATTTGTGTGCTGCCTTTGGATGACTCCTTTTAGGCAAGCTGAGCCCTGCCGCCCACGCAGGTCACTTACACAGCATGCTCTTTGGTGCTTGAATTTCACTTCCTTTTTAAGAAACCTGATTTCCCTGCTGCTGAGTTGGTTGTTTTCTTCTCTTAGGTACCACCACATAAGCCAACTCGGAGGAAACCACCATGCTCCCTTCCACTGTATTCCCATAAAACTGAGACAAGTGACAATGATGAGCAAGTGAGTATCTATTTAATAGGGGGACAAGGTCTTTCCTCTCTGCAACCTGTTGTCTCCTGAGACACAAGCTTGGAGGTAGCATGAGAGGTCAGGCTGTGCAGCAAAAGGCATAAATCATGCAGAACCAAACCTCCCCCTGCTCACAAACACGTGTATTGACTCAGAGTCAGCTCCATGCTGTTTCCCAATCCTGTAGCATGGACACACATCCCACTTACACTGCTTTCATTTTTACCATTAGCACACTGATGGATCCATCCAGTTGCCCCCGCTCAGGAACCACTGGAATTTGTTAGATTTGAAAAGTGCTTAGCACAGGGAGCATCTGTGATGTTTGTTGCCTGCTGACAAAATCTACAGGTTTGAGTTAATGGTATAATAGTTCTGCTCATGAGATTTTTCCATCTTCAGAAAAAGGGAATAATTAATCCAAAGTGAGGAGGGGGTTTGTCAGCAATAGCCACAGAATATTGTCTTTAGGTGTTCTCCATACAGCACCCTTGAGAGCAGGTCCCAGTAAGCTGGCTGCATCTCACTACATTTTGTGCTCAGGCAATTTCTGGTCTCTTCTGTATTTCAGGGTATGAGGTTTACCCACCAAATTTCATATTGTCACCTGCCCTTAACAAGGGGGTGGTTCTTTGCCCTTCTTATCTCTCAGCTACGTGCCAAAGGAGCATCAGGCTTTAAAATCTTAGATTCCTCCCTTTTCCTTTGGACCTGAAAAAGGCAATATGCCACTTCTCAAAGCAATGTTTTTCCTTTCTCAAACTGTTTTCAGCCTTTCAGAGCTCTACCTTTCCTGCCACTTAGGCCTTTCCTGCCTATACTAATTGGATATCCTTTAACTCTCTTAGCCAACCAGTGGCAGAAAGTCTTTCCCATCACAGAAGTTCAGAATGTTTGACAACATTAAGGCTATAAGAGGTAGAATTTTCATCTGTCTAGTCCTGAAATAATATCAGAGGAAACTATGCCATAAGCTAGAAAACTTAGTGAATGCAATGTAGAAGCAGAGCCATTACACGTCATCTAATTCAGATTCTTCAGACAGCAGACAATCCCCTTTACTTCCAGAAAAAGGGTACATGTATCAAGTCCTAGGATAGCTAGCACTTCCTGCTTATCAATTCCAGTGTTTTGCCTTTATTTTCTCTTTTCCACATGCTTTACTGTGAAGATTTCATGTTTCATTTTGTTTTGCAGAAGAGGTCTCCAAATGCTTGCCCCATACCCAAGGTCAAAGTGAAAAGCTCCCCCATGATTGAAAAGCTGCAGGTAGGTCCTGGATGAACCCACAAGGCTTCCCTAGCAAATTAGGTATTTATCATAGCCACTTCCCTTGCAGACCAGCCACAGGAAAGGGATCCAGCAGCCAAGGGTGACAGCAGGGTGAACAGAGCAGTGGCCTCACCAATAAAGATCCTGTCCCATCATACATAAAAAAGGAAGGCAGAGCAAGTCTGGTAGTGGTAACAAGCAAAAGAAGCAGTCCAGTGATCTCCAGATGTGTCCATAATGTCAGTGCATGGGTCAGTATCATTTGGATCTGTGATCTGTGGAGTATGTGGCTGGGCATGGGCATGGCAGCAACACTGCTCAGGAAGGAAGTGTGGGCAGGAGCCTCAGTTTAAATGCAGATCTCCAGGGAAAGTGAGGGAAACCCTGACTGACACTTCTTGCAGCTCTTTCTTCTCAGCAGTCTAACTCAGACTGAGTCACCTGCACTCTTCTGGGGAGCTGGCCTTGAGCACGGGCAATCCTGGCAGTGGGGAGTGTGCTCCAGGCTCTGGCTCTCCCCTGCATCTGCTTGGAAGCTCTGCATGTCCCTCGTTTGGATTTCCCCGGTTACTCAAACACACACTCAGTGCTTCCTGCCCTTTTTGCCTGTCTCATTGGTGCCTGATCCACGTTGCTGGGAGCAGCTCAGCACCTGGTGGCCTCAAGAGAGAGTGCCCTGCCCCTGCCAGCCAAGGCAGCTCTTGCAATTCCAGAGCTCAGTGCCTCCAGGTCACTCCACCACAACATAAGCCTATTCATAGCACTGTCCCCCCTAATGCACCCAAGGGCATTTGCCTTTGGGAGCTGCCTAGTGTGAGGCCAGCAGGAAGTGTTTCGCCACAGTTAGTCACAAGCTTTTTTCTTTCCATGGTTTTCTCACAACTGTGCAGATCACTCAGAAGACCTGTAGATCAGGCTGGAAAATGTGAGCTCTGCTTGGGCACACAGAGGGATGGTTTAAATCCTTTGGTTTAAAAGTGATTGCTGGCTGCTAGTTCAGATTTTCTCCCAGCTCAGCCACTGTAGACTGTGCTGGCTTGGCTGGGTCACTGGAAAATCCCAAAACGCCCAAGGATGACAAAAGAATACGTCCTGAGTTCCAGCTGCCAGGCAAGGACAAATGTCCAGTCTTAACTTCTCTGCCCAGACTTGTTTGTTGACACTGTCACCAGGAGAGACCCACAACGGGAAGGTCTGTGGGTTGTGACAGCTGAGAGATGTGGTAGAGCAAGGGTTCCTCTCCGTGGCTATCCCGTGTAGCACACGCCGCTGTCATTCACGAGCATGACGGGGATCTTTCTTTGCAGGCCAATTTGGCTTTTTCTCCAGCTGCTCTGCTGCCAGGAGCATCTCCTAAAAGCCCTGGTCTGAAAGTCCTGGTTTCTCCATTCAGCACACCTCCCTCAACACCCAGCAGCCCAGGGACTCAGTCCCAGCCCAGTGAGGCGAGTGAGACTCCAGTCAGCTTTGATCAACCTCCGGAAGGCACTCAGCTGCAGTTCTACAACAAGGTAGGGGATGTGCTGGGATTTCTTGCTTGTTTCCTCCTTGAAGAGGAAGAGGAGGCTGAGCACTTAGTCCTGCTGTAACAATGTGTGTTTGTGGCCAAGAGAGGAAATCTGTGCACCAGGTTCAAATCAGCCTTTCGGTGTAGCCCTGTGGAGGGTCCTCTCTGCCTGCCTGCATGTGGAGCCTCATGGTCCAGCAGCTCCAGCAGCCTTCCTGACCCAGTGGGTACAGGGAAGGGATGACAGGGCAGGATCCAGTCACTTTAGCCCAGCAGTAGTACCTGGGCAGGGAGTGCTGGGTAGGTGGTGCAGCTCAGTCTACGGAGCCACGCCGAGCACCGTGGTTTGTCAGGTGTCACCACAGAGTGCTCAGCACTTAAATGGGCAGCTGTAGCCTGCATTCACCATCATCAAGTGGAGTACAGAATTCCTGCCTTGAACACCAAACTGGCAAGAGTAGAAAAGGCTGAGACATCCAAAGTCAGCAGCATCAGTATAGTGAATGCAGTGTCCTTGGATTTAGGGGTCTAACTTGGATGAGGAGTCACAGTGCAAGTTGGGACAATGGTCTCTAGCACCATCTTTACAGAAGGAAGAGAAGCTTATATTAAGGAGCTGCTTGTCCTATAAAATAGTCTCTTAGCAGCAGGGAGCCCTCTTCTGCCTACCTCTCAGTAGCAGAGCAGGAAAAGTGACATCACCAGGGTATCCATTAAATACCCAATGTTTTCCTGTTGTGCTTTCCTTCTTTCCAATACCACTCTCTTGACTGCTTCCATGCCTGCTTTTGCTGCCCCCAGGTGCGGACACGAGGGTCAATAAAGCGCAGGCCTCCCTCCAGGAGATTCCGAAGATCTCTGTCTGAGTACGGAGACGGGGAAGATTTAGGAGTCAACATCTCCTCTCCAGAAAATGGTGCCAAGGAAGATGAGGTCTTTGGGCCCAATGGAAAGACAGAGGAGGCAGAAACAGGAAGCAAAGAGCAAAAGAAGCAGAGAGAGTCTGATGAGAAGCCCCCATCAAGGAGAGGGTCTAGCAGGTCCGAGGATGAATTAAAAGGGAGCAAAGAGCAAGAGAAACAGGCAAGTTCTGATGAGAAGCCCCCATCAAGGAGAGGATCCAGCAGATCAGAAGATGAAGAAGAAGGGGGAAAACAGACAGAGGAAAAGACTACTTGCAAGAGTAACACAGGGAATACAAAGGAGGAGGAAGTATGTCATGATCCCCCAGGCAAGGAGAACTCTACCCAGTCTCCCTCTGGAAACAAGGAGCCGTGTGAGGGTCTCCAGGGAGAAGAGCAGCAAGGCACTGCCAGTGAACAGGAAAAGGGGGACAAGGAGAAGGAAGAAGATGAAACTGAAGCAAAGGAAACCAGCGAGAACACAGATACACAGAGAACATCAGACACTGAAGAAACACCACCGGCACCTGAATCACTGCAGGATGCAGTGGGATTAGAGACTACCAGTGAGCATTCAACATCAGCCACTCAGGACCAGAGCACAGCGTAACCGTGGCACACAGGTAAGATGGGTCAACGTGATGATGCCTCCTGAGACACCAGAGGGTTTTGCTATTAATGAAAATGGCAACTGTGACAGAACACAAGAACAATTTTGCTGCTCCCCACATGTCAAAAGTCTCAAATCTCAGGCCTGCAGAGGCTGCAGAGGCAGGGCATCCAAAATGACCAGCCCTCCTGGGGGATGTTACAGAGAGGAAGGATGGAAAAAAGGCAAAGCTGATTTTGGATTCAGTATAACGGAGAGGCTCTGCTCAACTGATGCTTTGAAAGCAATTTGAAAGTACTCACAGTAGAAAGCACATATCCCCAGCAGTAGCCATGTATATGCTATATCAATGTGCCTGCTTACATACACATATTTATATGTGAGCACATGTTGTATATATGCATGCATGCATGTATATTCTCTCTATATATGTGTTTAGATTGTTAGCTTTGCCAGCAAAAATAGTGTTTGCACACACACCAGTTGCATGATCAGCCCTGGAAACATGGAAACACATCTGCTGTTTGAAATAAAAAAGGATTTCCACTGGCTATAGCAGGACTTATTCCATGTACCTTTTTAAGTATTCTGTAACCACTGATAATGTAGCTGCAGATGCCTGAGTAAATATCTCACTCCACCTCACCACCTGTCTCCTCTTCAAATGCTTCCTTAGTTTGGCAAGGAGCAACTGAAGGAAGGAGACTGGTGCTCAGGCTGCCTTTGCCTCCTAGCACAGAAACTACCAAAGTACCCCCAGGACACAGACTGTTTACTTCGACCATAGTTATTTTTCATTATTTCCTTACTTTTACCCTCTCAAAAGGACATAACCAATCAGGGCAAAGGAGACTTAACATGTGAATAGGAGCCATCTAACCAGTCAAGGTGGAAGCTGCTGGAAAACCTTCAGTGGCAGGAGAGGAGCAGAATACAGATATCCCCTGAGGTCCAGACTCGTCACAGAGCTGAGTGGCTACTCACTGGCACTCTGCTTTACACCATCATGTTTTGAGACAGCTGGAACAAGAGACTGGTTTGCAAGCTGCTCAGAGTTCAAAACTCAGGTGCTGGGTGATGTTCCTCAGGGATATCTGGGGACTGAATGACCCGATACCTGCTGTCCTGGAGCCAACAACCACTACCACTCCTGGTCCTTCTGGGCCTTCATCCTGCTCCAAAATGTCTTTTTCTTCTCCCCTGCATTGGTCTTAGATGGAGTTCATCTGTTACATACATACATGTATGGTGCCTTTTTGGTAGCTTCTTTTGAAATACTTAGGGTTTTTAAACTTCAGTAATCATATTTTGACAGTAGGAAGCAGTCTGTTTTCTCCTTATGTGTTGTATAGCAGATAATGTGAACCCTGAACGCAGGGAAAACTCTTAGGACATTGATGACACAACATAAAATCCCTTTGAAGTGGGGGGTGAGCTGTGAAACAGCCAGCTGTGATAGGCTAGGAGCTTCTGTGTGCTTCAGCTTTGGGGTGCTTTTAGTGCTGGTGGAAAGTGACAGCCAGCAGATTGGATGCAAAGAAAAGATGTGCTGAGTAGGTCAACAGGGCAAGTTTTCTTATCTGGCTCCAGGCTCCTGTCCAGATTTAGAAGGGCTGCCTGTCCATCAGTCTTTCTCACTTCCAGACCCTATCCAATCTTTTTTTAAACTTCTAGTGTGGGGCCACCAAGAACCACTCAGGATGAAATGCATGCTGGCTTGCAGGAAACAGCCAATTAATTTTGTGCACGTCAAATAAGTCTTAGCTGGCTGAGTTTCCAGTTGCATGGCCTGACTGACTGAATTGGCTAAGGTCAGACAGCCAGTCCCTCCTCAGTACTTAGCCACTGTACTAGATTTGCATTCACTCTTGGGATACTGGTTAAAGTCACAGGCTAGCAGTTGCCAAACCAAAAGAAAAAGGACTTACATCTGGAGACTATTAGTTGCCTAAAAGAATTAAGTTATGTGGGGAAAGATAGATAACAGATCCTCACCTGACGAGTTTCCTGACAGCAGTGCTTGAAGCAGTATTGGCCACACTGAATGAAAAACTGCCCTGGCTCAAGACTACGGGGATCATGTCCACAGCATGACATGGAGTTGTGGACAAGTCTGGGCTCACTGGAGACAGCAAGCCCAGACTTGTCAGAAGCTGAGCTGAGGTGTCATCCAGCTCTCAGTGTGAAAGGTGGGGGGCCACTTCTTGAGCCCACCGCCAGCCACCATGTACTCAGCAACACAGAAACAGCCACAGAATCCGAGGGCAGGACCAGCCAGCTCCTCCTCATCCATTCCAAAGCTCCTCCTAGCAAAAAATGAGCTGAGCAGGGTCAGAGGCTTAAGTAGTTCCTGTCTCTCTGGAGAGGCACAAGCGTTTCACACAACACAGCTCAGATGGGCTCTGCAACACAGCAGTGTTGTGTTACACTCCGGAAGGTTTTGTGGGATATCCCCTACCTGTTCACCAGCTCTAAAATCGTGAGGAAAGAAGAGGCTCTGTGCCTTGCATTTCTTTTTCCCAGGTGAAAGCACTGAGGTGACGTTTGTTGAGAGCCAGTGGCGTTTACCCTCCTCTGTAACGTGAGCTTGTTGGCAAACACGAGCTCCACGTCATTTTGAGCCATGCTGTGGAGCACTGTTGCCTTTGAATCCATTTTAATCTGTTTGTTATAGCTTGTATTCCAGGGCAGGCTGCAATCATTCACTGTACCTGGTTTCTTCTCTCAGCAGAGTGCCCCATCTGTATGTGAGTGACTGTGCCTTACTGTATATACAGACATATGTGTGCCTGTTTAAAGAATTGTGTATGTGTGTCCCGAGCATGGGAATGGAAATTCAAGGGAGAAACAGAAGAAATAAATGGTGGAATAAAAGCAAAGCAAAACAAAAAAATCTCTGTGTTTTGTTTCCTCCTGGAAAGATGAAGAAGTTTGAGGAAGGATGGAGAGAGCTGGTAGCAGGAGGAAAATAAGGGTCAGATTTCCACTGCCACTAGAAAACTTTAACATTTTAATTTAATATGTTGTGGTTTTTATTTTTTGGCAACAGCCATAACTGATGAGCTCAATCACAAAGGAAAGTGTTCCTTGGGACAAGATTCCCACACTGGATACCCTGCAGGTATCCAGTACTTAGGAACAGAAGAAGGCAGAGCCATCCAGTCTACTACCATTTCTCCAACAACATCCTTGGGAAGCATAAATAAAAAACACACAGTGATCTTTCCTGTGAGATTTCCAAGCTTCTGGTAGTCAAGAGTTTAGAGACTTTCTGGGCCAGAAGCCGCATCACCATCCTCACTCCTGATGGCTTTACAAGCAGCAGCAGGACAGAAAGATGCCTGTTTGTCAGCTGCAGGCACCCACACAACCCTCTGGGGTGATGCTGGCTCACAAACCTCACCCCAGCTTCAGGCCAGGTGAGAGCAATCTCAGGAAAGCATCTTCTCCAGCATCAAGCACCATGACACTGCAAAAACAGAGGGTGCATGTGGACATGGATGTCCCTGCCCACCTATACCATCAGGAAGCTTTAGCTGGAGCAGCATGGCCTTGTATCCACGAGATGTACAGAGACAGAAAGTTTTGACTGCAGTGCAGAGCAAAGCCTGGCTTCTTGTGTGGAGTGGGGGTGCCTGATCATACCCATATCTGGCAGATTGCTGGGTTGGGGTGTGTAAGGTCAGCTGTAAACACATCTGGTCACAGAGGAAATCTCAGCAAAAATAAAAAAACCCCAAACATATAATTTATGCAGTCCCTCTGGTATGGATGGTGCCTGAAAGATTAAAAAAGAAAAAGTTATAGGCTAAGAAGATCTTTATATTGTGGGGGTGAGGATGGAAAACTGAGAAAGAAAGAAGTGGAGAGGGGAATGCAGCACAAAAGCAGGGAGACTGTGCAGTCATGTTTGCAATCTTCATTCTGAATTTAAACTGCTGTGAGCCTCAAGAAAGTACAGGAAGAGTGAAGGCTGACAGGGGAGGAATGTTG
>VXAU01002437.1:42702-71183 GCA_013399695.1 Formicarius rufipectus | reverse complement strand
GCAGCCATAGCAGCTCCATTAATTTTACTTGAAATACAATACAATAAAACTGGACTTTGTGGATTCATCACTGAAGAATCTCCACATGGATCAAACTCTGAAAACAGAAGCCAACTGATGCCGTGTCAAGTTGCGAGGAAAACTGGGAGCTGTCGGTCTACAGTTTCTTATAAGACACTAAACATACTGTTCAAATCCATAATTGGTACCTATTTTCCAAATTACTCTATTAATTTTTAATTTTTTTTTTATGACAGTGATACAAGTACGTGTAAGTAATGACCATAATATTTCAGATGAATTTAGGATGGTTAAGTCCATTGTGTTTCTGTTCACATGTATGCTGCTGTAGAAACAGATATCAGAAAGTTTGAAAAACATTGTATGAGAATAGTTGTTCTCAAGGAAGAGTACACTGCAGTGTACTATGTATCTTCATTGGCAGTTAAGACCGTAGAAAGTGAAAATACTTCAGCATTGCAAATCTAAGGTTGTGCTTTGTCACTGTGTGGCACAGCTTTAGCCATTTAGTTTACATGTCATGGCAATTACTACAGTGAAAAGGTTTTCTCTTGTAATTCAGCATAAATTACCTGGACAATTGTGTTACCATGTTACTTTTTTCCCCAGCTCATTGGAGATAACTTGATAGAACTGGTAAGTAAATATTTGGTAAGCAATCCTTTTTCATTACTGGAATTTATAATTATAGTTCTTTCCTTCATAATTGCATATACCTAATTGCTCTTCCTTTTAACTTTAATGCTAGGTTTCAAACCAGTGAATGGACAGGAAAGCACTAGTAGAGACATTATTCTAGTGTTGCTTTCTCTTCTATACAACAATTTGAACTCAAGCAATAAAGTTAAATGGAAAAGGCACTATACTAGATTTTCAATTACAGCAGAGGCAGGGAGCCACAATTATCCCTTTCATTACAGAAATACTTCTCATAGCTACACAAGCAGAATCCCTGCTGCTGCTGCTTCTGCTATTCCTCTTGCTATTTCTGCTGCTCTTAAATTGAAGTGCCCTTCTAAACAGTTGAGGTTATAGGTCACTAAATGAAAGTTAAAATTATGAAAAATGTATATTTAAAGGAAAATGAGGGGAGAAAAAAAACAAAACAAAACAAAACAAACAACAACACAAAAATAAAGGGAGCAGGAACAGAGACATTGAAATCTTTTTTCCTCTATCTTTGCTACCAGGATTATGATTTTTCTCCAGATCTGTAATATATTATAGTAGTAACAACTGTGCCACTAGGTTGTCAATACACAGGAAATATGAGTTTGAGCCCTGTACAACTTTTAGTAGCACTTATATAGAGACATATTTTGTACCAAGAATCCACTGACTGAACAATCAGGTGTATTCCATCTCTGGTGTACCCAACTTTTACAGTGTTACAAATCACCAAGAAAAAGAGAATTCCTTTTTTATTGCTTTGAACATCTTTACATGAAGGATATCATATCTCTAGAGCAGCTATTTTCCCTGTCTACTTCACAGATGAAGATGAAAAGAAGAATATTAAACAGTGTTTCAGACTGAGCAGAGCATGTCAGTATGCATATGAAGTTTATGTAAAACCCCAGAAAACCTGTCTAAGCACAAAAGACAATAGATTACCTAAAAGACTTGTGCCTCAGAAGTAAAATAGATAAAATGTATTCAGCAACCTGGAAACAATGGTTCCTGACACATAACAAGACCAGACATCATCTTCACCTAACAAGAGTCTCAGCACTCATCTGCTAAAAGTTATCTCACAACGAACATATTGTATACTGATGTATCATGAGGGAATTGCAATCTTGCTGAAGTCTTGCTGAAAGTTTCAGTCAAGAAGAGAAGTCCACTCCTTAAGATTTTCTGCTGAATAAGGAAGTCCGGAGAAAAATGCTATATACAAGAAGTGTACTTTCACAAATGCTTTAAAAATGTCATACTTGTGCAGAAAACAATAAAAGCAAAACCTTCTGACATTCCTCAGAAACATTGTTTTCACTTCCTTCTTCCAGTCTTAGATCACAGAAAGTCAAAGACTTTGGAAAAGGTGGTTTGTTTGTGTGTTTCGGTTGATTAGGAGCGGTTTGTTTCCTTGGGGTTTTTTTTGTTGGGTGGGTTTTTTGCTGATCTTTTGGGGGAAGGGGAGGGTGTTGTGGTTTTTTTCTTTTGCTTTTTTTTTGTTTGTTTGTTTGGTTGGTTGTTTTTGTTTTTGTTTGTTTTTTGGGGTTTTTGGGGGGTTTTGTTTGTTTGTTNTTTTTTTTTTTTGTTTGTTTGTTTTTTTTTTTTTTTTTTTTTTGCGCTTTTTTTTTTTGTGGAAGAATTATAACACACATAATTATGAGTGAAATAATTTGCTTTTTTAGACTGATATTGACTACCTAAATAGAATTATATATGATTATGTGAGCCCACCATATTTTTATTCATGCTAGAACTTATTTAGGCTCTAATTAAAATTATTAGATATGCTTGGGGGAAGGCTAGAATGTCAATGATTTTCTAATCACAGTTCCATAATAGCAACTATTACTTTGAGAGGTGTATGAACCTTTCCTGACTCTTATAAGTTGAAGATATTGGAGCCTCAGAAACACTCATCTGTGTCTCTGAGGAGAGCAGCCTTTCTTAACTCTAAAAACCTTTCTTGATATCCTGACAATTTACCCTCTTGCTGAACTATTCCTCTGCAGTGGAGTACAAGATACACTTTCTGTTGCTGTATGATAGGATCTGATTCCAAATTTTTCTGTGGCAGAATATCTGGCAGTTGTCATAGACACAGAATGAGACAACCACAAAGTCAGTCTTCAGCTTTGCTTCTTCTGCAAGTAATCATATATTGTCTACCCTTGAAAAACAGTTCTTATATGCAATTGAAATAACTACATAAACAAACTTTGTACAGATTTTATGGCTAATTAAAAAGTGATTTCTGCTCTATTATGCTCTCTTCCTCAAATCCCATTCAGTGCTGTCAAATTTCAGCTTTAAATACAGTGATTATTAAATATATGTTCTTTCTTCCTCCCATTTCCTCTCCCCAGAGACGAGGAAACATTAGTACCTTTCTCTGGAAAGATTTAAATCGTGCCAGTTTTGTAGCTGCACCTGTAGTACTGTTTTCTGTGTCTCAAAAAGGCTGTACCAGAAACAGAATAAGCACAAAGAGGACAATTGACATGATGAAGCTTTCTCACCTTCTCAAAGGGAGAAACAAAAGCAACTGTGTACCCTCTTGTTTGTAGGGAAAAAGAATGAGGTGAAATCATGGTTTCAAATTCATTACTGAAGTAAGGTGAACATAGAAGATTTAGTCACCTAATTCTCTGACCCTAGAATTAGGGAATACCTATTGAGACAACCAGGAGATCAATTTAAAACATGTAAAACAATACATTTCTTTGCCCAATGGGCAGAAATTTTCTGGAACCTCTTTCTACAAGAGACCATGGAAGTAGATGGTGTCAGCTACTTCAAAAAGGGATTTTGTAAATTCATAAATTGTAGACTTGCAAACTAGATGGTGAAGTAAGCAGTCAGGATCATTAGCCCAATGACTGTGGAGAAGCATGAGGAAAATTAATATCAGATATTGGCCAGATTTCTGTGCTTTCCCTAAATACTTTCTCTTATTGCCTTGGTGGACCACTTTGTCTGAAGCAAAAGAGCATTTCTTATGTTCTTATTTTAATATGCTACACATAATGACTATTCTTAGCCATGCTAAAGAGATCAATTTCAGTTTCAAATATTTCTCTGACCTTGATCTGCAAAGCAAGCATCCCCAGTCAAAACCAAGGACACTAAGTCAGCTGGGAATTAGAAATGTTTCTAACTCATGCAATGATTTGATAAGTGTGGTCAGGAATAGAGACAAACATTCCAGTAAAGGCCCTTGGTTTTTAAGTCTTGCTATGAACAATCCAGGAAGAAATCATTAAGAAACATAAGAAACGTGGCTGTATTTTATTCATTGTTGAAACATTCACTTCTGTAATTACTGCTGGTTAGTGCATTCCACAGTTTTGAGAGTTTAAATAACAATTATGAATGCATGTCTTCATATAGTAAGGGGAAAACAAGACAGAGTGGGTATATTAAAATATCTTCCTTAATTTAAAAGTCAATAAAACCTGAAATGAAAATAACAGATATTCTAGCCTTCAGATTAGAAAATACTGCAAATTGCTAGATGTGTCAAGAATTTCCCTCTCATCATACATATATTTACTATATTTCTTGTACAGATCTATTATTTATATGTCAAATACAAATGTAAGCTGAAAAAATAAAGGCATTATCTTATTATTATATTTTTATATATATATTATTATATTANTCTTTCCCCAAAAAATTCCTTCTACTTCACCACACCTAGTCTACAATTCTTTGAAAGATTTTTGCAGAAAAATCAATCTCCTCCTCTTAAGGTCTCAAGCAGAGTTCTTGGCCCCACCCTGTTTTTTCAGAAGCATTGATCTCATTAATACATACTGACTTTGCCTTTCATCTCTTTAATTACTTCTTCTCTCTTTCTTTGCCTTTCCTCCAGGTTCTTAGTTTATCCCAAGTTTTTCCACCTCCATGGCTCCTACCTACCACATTTAGTCACTGCAGAGCTGGAGGAAGATGCAAATAAGTCTTTGTGCCAGCTGCTCCTTATCAGCTCAGCCAAAGTAAGGCTGAATGCCAGAAAAACAAGAAACAGGAGGAAGGTGGTATAAAAGACTGGAAGTACTAGCAGAATACTAAATATCTGCAGCCAAGAATGGAAAGCAAAACTATTACTTTATGTGTTCACTACCTTAATTTTTCTTCTCCCATTTTCTCATAGCAATTTGTATTTTTTTTTATTCCCATCTAACGGAAGATGATAAACCAAGAACTGTTGCTATTCTGTAAGACTGCAGGATCCAAATGATTCATTGTTCTTTTCCTTTCCCCTTTTCCCCTTTCCTTTTCTCTGAGACCCATAGTTCAGGAAATAAAAAATTAGAATCTGTGATGAAAGACAAAAAGAAACTTTGTTATATTATGCAGAAACAAAGCCAACAGCCAGAAGTTCAAGTACTTCTCTATCAAAGAAATGATACAGTCATCCTTCCACCTTTTTGCTGCCTCTTTAGTCTACACATTCATGAGCAGAATTTGCTCTTAATTCCAAACAAACTGAATGCAGGTTCAATTTAAAATTGAATAAGTCTCATTTCTTTCTAGCTCCTAACCTCAGATGTCTGCAGAGCAGGGAAAAAGAGGTCCTACAAGCTTTCTGCTGTCCTTAGGAGCAATGGTCTGTAATGTAAGATTACATTGCAAGGATCCATTCTTGTTGCGAAAAATTTAATTTCATCAGAAATTTTATTGTATTATCTAAATCTCTTTGCTTTCCCTGCATGGAGCTCCTAATGTTGAAAGTGGTTCACAACACTCACAGCATTCAGCTGTTCATAAGAAATCCAAGGGAAAAGACGAGTCTTCAGATGCAGCCTGGTACCTCTATAAGCCAGGCTTATATCTAGGTCTGCTAGAGGAAACACACAGCATATGCATTTATATGAATAGGAACAGAAGTTACTAAAAGGCATTTTGTATAACTGGAAGAGCATATTTCAAAGCATAGCTCATCTGTTAGTTTTGGGGTTTTTTGTTGTGGCTTTTTTTTGGTTTGTTTGGGGGGTTTTTTTGTTTGTTTGTTTGTTTTTGTTTTTTTTTTGTTTGTTTTTTTGTTTTTTTTTGCAAAACAATTTAAACAAAGAAGGACATATCAAAAAAAAAAAAAGAAAAATTGTTCAAAATTATAATAGACAAAAATAAATGTGTACCTATTATGTAAAATGAAATACAATAAAAATCAATATAGAAAGAATGCAGAGATTCTTCCAAACAGTTTCATGTCAGTATAGTTCTGGTGCCTGTGTCCATCCCCAAATGTTAGAACAGCAGGAATATCTCATACACACACACATAAACATTCTTCATGTAATGGCATGATTTCAAGACAATGTGTGTGCAAGCATGTGTGATTAGATGCATGGAATGAGAAAGAGTCGTGGGGTCAGAGTGATAATAATTATGATTTGATTAATCCTTGTTCATTTAAGATGCACTGCTTCCTAGTCAGCTGCATTTCAGAAGAAAATGTGAAACACGTTGGATATTTCCCAAGGCAGGTAAAAGATTGAGTTCAGTTCTGTCTAGCCGATGCACAAAAATTCACAGCAGTGCTGACAGGGATGAATGGCTGCCTGGAAAATGGCAGACCACACAGAGCTGTATTTGTCATTAAAATTACCCAACTGATCATTCGTTAAATGTGAAGTGTGCCCACCTCCTTCTAAATATCAACAACACATTTGATGAAAAATGGAAATGTGGCTGTTTTCATGTCAGCATTTCATTTGCCACAGAGATTAGAGTAAACAACACCATAAACACAAGTATCGCTTGCAGGATTGATTGTCAGTAATTTAAGATATGGCACCTAGAAATCTAGAAAACTGGTGAAATATGATTGTTGTTATATTACTTGTGAAACTATTTTCTGAAAGAGTAGTTTTCATTCTCTTCCAAAATAATAAACATGTTTTTATATGTCCTTACATAGTTGTTTATTAAATTAAAAGCACAATGTGTGTGAAAATTTAATGGAGTGAATAAATTTTTTTCCCTACTTGGCAATGATTCATCATCAGGATCTAATAGAGCACAACTTTCATCTCTCCCAGGAGAGTCCTCATGCTTTACACTTGCAATTATCAGTATACTGAACTTCCCAGCTATGGAGGTATGCAGAATACGGTGTTTAGGAGCAAAAGGATTCACGCCAGGATCCACAAAGATTTACCATACCACATAAGATGAAGTAAAAATCCTCAAGAAGAGTAACAATAGGGTAAAAGGACCTGTGTTCCCTCTGCTTTTAGAGACACAAAATAAAACCTCTTTATTTTTCAAATAATAAAATACTAAAGCAAAATTCTTACACAAGTAACTTTCAGTTATTTCTGAGGCTTTTGGATAATGAAATATTCTGAATAGAGGCATACTACACATAGTCTCTTGGTGGGTAGTTGCAGTATTTGGAATTCAACAGAACTTTTGTACCATTTCCTCTTTCAGGGAGCCCTCTCATCCTCAGCATCAGTCCTAATACTATCTTTCTGTTCCTGGCACATAGCTGACACACAGCTTGTGAACCTGCCTGCATCACTTGTCAACAGTTTCTGTAATGGGAAAATATTCAATGAAGTAGATGAATGGGCTTTCTGGAGTTTTCAAAACACTACATCCCCTCCTCCCAGTGTAAATGCAAATGAATACAAACAGGGTTTCCCCCTCAATCCTTAGCTTCAAAAACCAGCTTAAAAGTTAACACTAGACTGTGACTTGCCTATCTGCAGGTAGGCTACAACAACCCTAACACGGGAGACAGCTCTGGAGCTGCAATTCCGTGCTGGGAACAATCCCTACTTTGGTGGTTTGTCAGTGATTGAAATAGTAAATGGCTTAAACATTGCTAAGAACACCACTTTTGTCAAACTGCAAAACCTATGCCACCTTGAATATATGTACTATGAAAGGACCTTCAGGTAAGTAGATGCCATTGTCCAACTACTCCAGGTACAGAGGGGTATGCACACTTGAAGCTACAAACTGGATTTCCGGATAAGGGAAGAGGTTGATAAGAGGCAAATCCTGCCAGATTCGATAATCCTTCTTGTCATGCCAATGTTCTCCCTTACATGATGACTCTGCTGCGAAAATCCCTTCAAGGAGCATTGAAGATATTTCACAGCTAACCTGGGCAATTCATTTCAGATGATGGACCACACTGGTCCACAATGGACTATGACTGATGCTGACATAATAGGCAGCTGTAATGTCTTAGAAGATGTCAGAGATGCATGACATGTCCCGTGACACCATCATTGTACCCAAGGGAGGTACAAGGCATTCTGACCTGAGCTTGACATATGTAATAACTCACGAAATCTTTGACTTTGGTGGACTTTTCCCATCCACAAGGATCAAGACCATCACTTCAACAGGAATCCGACCACCATCTTCAACCAACAGACATTGAAGCTGCAACTACCAAGTTTCATCACTGGATCCAGCAGCTGGTGACTGTATATATCTTTCCACTTTTATCCTCATACATTTCTTTGATACTGCTGTGCTACTACAGACAATAACAACTAAAATGGCTACACCCATTTTCATTTGAAACAAACTTGTTCTAAAATAAACCCTACATATATATATTTACAAGTACCAATTATTCAGTGTAGTTTCACTCTAATCCACCCCAAGGGATTTATTAACAAGAACCTGGGTTACCCTCTCCTTCTGGGGCGGGTCATGACATGGTTCTAGCATTGCAGCGACAGAAGTGACCATCTGTCAGTAACTGAAGTGCAGTGAGTCTGGCCTATACAACCAAACTCATCAAGCTATCTAGAGCAATATGAGATGTGCTAGGATTTATTTACTATGAAAATTATGGTCTTAGGATCATTTATCTTTGTAGTAAAGCTTATTCCATCTGCTAGTCCAAGGCCTGAACTAGAGCTTGAATAATGAGGTGTTTACTGGGAGGTGATGCATCCACACTGAAAGCACCTGTGTATGACTTCAGCCTTGGTCCCTGCGTGAGAGAAACTACTATGAGCTGCCAGTGATCTTCCAGGTGGGTGGCACATTGCCAAGTGCCAGCTACAGACTCTGGTGAATTCACATGGAGCAGAACCATCACCAGGGCATTAACTTGGTAATATAGATGCACCTATCATGGACTTGGTATTTGCCTCCTATTGTCTGTGACAGAAGTATTTCGTGAGATAAGGAAAGAGCATGGAAGATGGAGTTTTTCCATTGTTACCAGAAAACCCAAGAGGCCACTGCAGCTTTTTCACTGATGAACACCCTGCAACTTTCAGCAAACTTCTGAAGAGATGTGAGAGGAAGACCTCTGTATCATGGCCAAAGCTCCTTCTGGTTCAGGGCTAAAGTAAAGGTAGGAGTGGTTTGTATGAAAAATAAAAATAGGGCTTCCCCCTTTAAATATTTTAATTATGTGCAGAACATAAAGAGAAGGAAAAGCAGATATTGATTTTGGTTACAAATAAGTTATTTAAAGTAAAATGGAAAACTAGAAACATAACTAAACATATTCTGCCATTATATGTAGCTTCATAAAGTATTCATTTCAATTAAATGGAAGTTAAATATCAGTAGAGAAATATGGTCTAATCCTCAGAATGTTCTTAGCTTTTAAAAACACATATTCCTCCCCAAAGAGTGTACTTAAGCACCTGTATAATGTATAGCATTGTATATCACTAAGAATTTCTTGTAAGAAATCAATGAAGTAATCTGGAAATGAAAAGATAATAATTTTAAGTTTGTTTTGTAAAATAAAGAAATAGTTGTAGTGGGCTGACCATGGCTGAATCCCAGGCACCCACAAAAGCTGTTCTATTACTCCCTTCTGAAACTGGACAGGGGAGAGAAAATATAACAAAGCGTTCATAGGTTGAGATAGGGATGAGGAGAGATCATTTGCTAAATATCCCACAGACAAAACAGACTAAAATTTTGGATATTAATTGAATGTATAAACTCATAAAATCAGAGTAGGATAATGAGAAGTAAAATAAATTTTTAAAAGCCCTTTCCCCTTACCCCTCTCTACTTTCCAAGCTCTACCTTCTCCCTTGCAGTGGTGCTGGAAGATTGGGAAGAGTGGTTACAAGAAGCTCATCACACATTGGTCTTGCTGCTGCTAAAAGGGAAGAGTTTTACTCCTGCTCCAGCGTGGGGTCCCTCTCACAGGTGACAGTTCTCCATTAAATTCTTCAACCTGAGTCCATTCCACAGGCAGCAGCTCCCCACAAACTGCTGCAACATAGGTCACTCTTCCACAGGGTGCAGTCCTTCAGGCATAGTCTGCTCCAGCATGGATCTTCCACAGGGTCACAAGTCTTACCAGGAAACCTGCTCCAGTGTGGTTCAGTGTGGACCCATGTGTTCCATGGGTCTGCAGGTCCCTGCCAGAAGCCTGCTCCGGCACAGATTCACAACCCTCTCTTGAGTGTGAGTCTCCTCCATGGGCTGCAGTTTGATCTCTGCATCGCATGATTCTCCATGGGCTGGAGGGGCTCGTCTGCTTTGGCATCTGGAGCACCTCCTCCTTCACTAACTTTGGTGGCTGCAGTTGTTCATCTCACGTAGTCTCACTCTGCTTACATCTGGCCACATTTACATCTGCACAATAACATTTTTGTCCTTCTAAAATATGTTATCACAGAGGTATTACTACCATCACTGAATATCTCAGCCTTGGCCAGTGACAGGTCCATCTTGGAGCTGGCTGGCATTGGTTCTGCCAAACATTAGGGAAGTTTCTGGCATTTCTCACAGAATCTACCCCTGTATTACCCCCGCTACCAAAACCTGGACATGTAAATACAACACAGCAATGAATTGGTGCAAGGCAATCATCTAATCTTGAAAAATTCTCATTTTCTCAATTTAGAATTATATCTTTTACCTGTTTGTTGGTGATATGAATACATCAGACACTATTGTAATTTTAAGGACAATGTTCAATGCAACTATTTTTATGGATTGGTAAAAATAAGATGACTTTGTAAACATATACATTGAATGAATTATTAAATTCACTATATTTAAAGTGAGAATTAAAGTTAATTATGATTACAGTTTTGGTAAATTCATTCTTCCTGATTCACATTTCTAATTTCCAAATAGAAATTACTTTTGAAATGAGCTTTTAGGGGATCTTTTTGTTAATACTCCACAAGATGAAGCTCTGGTAATTGTAAAAATGCTTGCATTGTAATCTTCATCTAAGTATTAACAGCAAAATATTTGGCTTAGTATTTGTTCATGCAATGCACTTTTTAATGGTGTATTAAAAAATACCAAATGGAAATGTTAATAATTTCTTAAATACCAATTCTAAAAGTTATTTATCTTCCTAAGTTAAACCACAAAACCCAACAACTGAAACACATTTAGGTCTTGCAATTTCCATTAGAAAACTGATATATCTAGAATGATTATTTTTTCAGACCTTGTAATTGTATTCAACTTGTCTAGTTTTTCCTATCATGCTTTTCCTTCACTATGTTCTTGGTTTTGGAATAAAATAACATGGCTGTAAACATTTCCGTGGCAACAGCTGCTGTCCATTTCTCATTCTTTTTTTCTATATTATATGGCAATTTAAATAAATGAAAATCTATCAATGACTTTAGCAATTTTGCTACTGATTTTCAAGATTAAAAAACAGAACAAAAAAACCCACAAAAAAAAAAAAAACACAAAAAAAAAAAAAAAGGAAGCAAGGAAAACCAAAATAAAACACTTTATATTTGAATTTCAAAGATCCATTTGTAGAGTATCTGTGTTACTGTTACTCCTCTCTCTTAATGGACATATAAGTCAATTAGGAGAGCTCTGCACGTGCAAATGTTTCTCATATAAGTAACAGAGCCATGACACCCTGCTATGTGTTTTTTCTATTGCTGATAACTTTGCTGCTTGATTCTAGTCAATCCAGGAAAAAGAAATAAAAAATAAGTTAAATTAAAGGGATATATAGTTTACTAAAATTACCAATATGTAGTTATTAGTTCAGAGGGAAAAAATACAAAGGTAAGATTTATACACAATTATTTTATTAGAGAGATAATAAATAATCCTTGCCTCTAATTATAAAAAAAAACAACACGCTGATAAAAAACATATAATAAAAACAACCTGCTAAAAAGTATGCTTTTATCTAAACTCTTTCTTTTCTTGAATTTCCTTTTCATTATCAAAGCATACCATGATTTGTACTAAACCCTCATGCCTATGAGTTCTGCAAATGACCCAGTAAAGAGAAAAAGATGACTCCAAAAACTTGAAGAGAACACTTTATTACACTGTTATTTAAAAATTTGAATCATAAGCCAGATATTTGAAAAGTGTGTTGTAATTCTGGCATATTTTGAATGTAGACCTATTCTTCTGAACTTTTTATGTACATTCTTCAGAAGAAAAAAAAGGCAGTCCTGTGATGTTTCTGTGTTAAGAAGACACAAAAGCCATTTTTACTTTCACGTAGATTAAAGTATAGCAGCAGTAGATTCTCTCCTGAGACCACTCTTGTGAAACGTGGGAGAAAGCCAAACTTTGCTGTCAATTTTTTGCAAACTAATACTGATACCATAATACACTCAGAAATAATTTTAATAATGCATTACTCCTGAACTACTTGTCTCTCCTGGAGCTCTTTTTCCTTAAAATAATAATTACTGAAATTACAATGTTAGCATGCTTAGAACTGGCAAGGAATCAATTTTATTTCATAAAAAAAAAAACCCTCTTGCTTCTGAAAACTTAACATTTTATTAATTAATGGGGGGGGGAAAGATGGGGAAAAAAACACCCAACAGTAGTATTTTTTAACTATGTAGTGTTAGAAGTAAATAGAGGCCTGGATAGTCAATATTCCTACAGTCAGAACTCTCTCTCTAGATAAAACATATACTGACTTATGTTTCTACTATTCAAGATTTGGAAGAGAAATGAGGATTTCCTGTTTCAGTACCCTCACCATTCTGTACCATCAGTGATTGTTTTTTACATTGTTTAGAAAAGAAATATTTTCATCTTAATATGTATGTTCTGCCAGTTATATTTTGACGAGAGATGGACATTTTAAATTAAAAGATATAACTGGAAATGTGTCAGATGGTGTGAACACTATCTAGAGCAGCAATAACTGTTTTTAAATTCCATTTTGTGGAAAAAAATAAACCAGAAGATTTTTTTATCTTACATATCTAATACTTATATCTAATGCTTACATATGCATTGCATGTAACTTAGTAAGATGACAAAGGATAATAGATACAGCTGCATTTGCTAACAATTCCATTATTTTAATTTTAATTTGACAAGTGAAGCTCAACTTCAATTATTTGGAGCTACATAGTATGGTCTTCTGTGTCAGAACACTATGAGTTTTCATATGATCACTCTGTCCTTTACGTTTTGCAAAGAAGTAAAAAAGCAAAAATCCATTTGGCACAAAGTTATTTTATGGTCCTTTGGTCCAGCAGTTGTAGCCGCAGGACTGGGCAGCACCACAAAAGTGCTGCTCATTTGCTTATCTACTCAGGAAACGGAAATAATACAACATGACATCTCTTCAATAACTGAGCTTGAAGGGTAGCTACTGAGTGTCAAACACATGTTAAAAACTACTCAAAATTCTCAAAATAGAAAGTTTAAAAGATTCAATACAATTTTCTGGTAACACATTCAAGCAAATCTATGCCTATTTGGTCTAGAAATGATGAAATAAGACGAGAGGTCTCTCCCTAAACTAAACAGCTCGGGTCTACTTCTTGTAGACCTGCTGGGGTCAAGCTAGTCTCTGAATCTTGTAATACACTTAAGTGAATGTATGGACTAAAAGCTTTAAGAAAGCTCTCATACTGCTGGCTCCAAACACATCCCATCCAGACATGCTCCCTTGCCTTCTAGTGACTCTCAAAATTTTCAGTAAGAAACTGCTTTTTTAATTATCCTTCAGCCTAGGAATCATTCTATTCTTTCAATTAAATAAAACTTTTATCACCTGAAAAGAAAATCTTACTGAAAGATTTCTAACTGTACTTTTTTTTTTTCTCCTACTCAGAAGATCTCTTGATTTTCTTTAGACGGTGGAAAACAAATAACAACAAACTCAGCAATGTATAAATGTATTTTTTCTTAAACCCATATTTTCTATGCCTAATCAACCTAAGTCCTTAAAACCATTTTCTCACTTGATCTCTTAAAATAGTTTATAAGCCTTTACCCAAAACTTATGTTCAATGTAACACACAAAAATAGCTTAGTGCTCACATGTCTTATCTTCAGTTAATTCTATACACTGGTCTTTTTTGAATCCTTAGGACTCATTCATATCAGTAAATACCTGCAAGAATTACTTTTAAGTTTTTTTTAAATATTACTTTTCATGTGTATTTGTGTTCAAAAATTAGTTTTAAGAGACATAACATTTTATTCCTTCCATGGTCAATGAGCAAACTTCATAGTCCATATAAAGTAAGACAGGGACTTTGAACCCCACACTATTTATACCATAGGTAACTAACCCTTTCATTATTTTGTGATATGTTCTCCATTTCCTTCTTCATTCTGTTTTCTAAATTATTTTCTCATCTTCATGACACAACATCAGCATTTTACAGATACAGAGAAATACTTTACTGGCAAAAAAAGAAAACCATTCCCTGCTAGCTTAAGTTCAAACACTTTAGAAGCTGTTAATATATTCTTCTTTGTTACAGTCATTCATCCAACATAGCTTTGAAACAGTCATTTGGATCCAGAACAAAAACAAGATCCAAAAAGTTAAATATGTTAAAATAAATATTCACACTTTCCATGCTTATCTAAATCAAACCTCTAAAGCCTTTCAAGTTTGCTCAACAAAGATTTCACTCCAGCTTTTAAACCATTTCCTAAATAGGTCTTTAAATTGCTTCACATCATTTTGGTCACTCAAGACATTCTGCACAGTTGAACAAAATAAAAATAACAGGAAATCTGAGGCTCGCACACAGAGAGAAGCCTATTTATGTGCTCAGTAATTCTTGTTCCAGTCAGTCATTCTCACAGTAACTCAGATCTGTCAAAATCTATAATTTTTGGCATAGCTTATCAACATGTGTTTTCATTTGATTTCTTATCTTATATACATTCATGTACTATTCCCCTCATCAAGAAACCGAGTTCAGAGTAATAGCTGTCTTTATAGAACATGCCATTTTGTGATATTTTTTTTTTATTAAGGTAAAAAAATCACTATTCCATCTGTGTTCACTGCCTGTATTTCACCTGTATTTCAACTGTTTATATTTTAGAAATTTGAAAAGTTGGTGTTGGAACACTCATGCTGCTTTTCCTCAGTTATATGCCTTAGTGTTTATACTTCCACTTTTTTTTTTTCTTCCAGTTTAGTTATTATTTAATCTGTCTTTGTAAAATTGTTTAATTACGGGCATTAAGGCTACTGGACCAGAGATGTCTTTCGTTTAAGAAGCATTCTTATGAAAAATTAAACAGGTTTAAAAATTGCTGGTAAAATAGAAAAATAAATCAAAATTTAACCTCCATACTACTGAGGAGTAGATTTCTTCAGCAGCTGGCTTTTAATTTTGCAGCAAAAGATGTAGATAAAAGGACACCAGAAACTACAGGCATTTCTGGGTACAGAAGGACAACTCAGATCCAGTGATTCAAGCCATTAATCTGACTAAAGAGAGCTCTACTCTAACATCAATTTCTACAGTAAGAGTCACCTTCCTTGTCACCTCCTCAAGCTTCACCTTTATCCAGTTGTTCAATGGGATAACTGTGAAGTGAAATATAATACTAGGAATGAGAGATAAGCTCTTATTCTTGGTGTTTCTATTACTGCTCCAAAGGAAAACAGTCTAAGACCAATTTCCAAAGTGGCAGTTAATTTCACTGACTTAAGGTTATTTAAATATCTTATGTTTCTTTGTTCAGCTGATTTCTACTAAAGGAAATAATGATTTACATACAGAAAAATAAAAACTAATTTTTTATCAGAAAATTAACTGATAGTACAATAACTGAAGACAGTGATACAAAACAAAAAAATAAAAATATTTTGAATTATGAATTAGGGTAGGAGTCCTGTTTCTATTTGCAGAAACAAAATAAGCAGTCAATGGGGGTGTGGGGGGGGCAGAAAAGCTACTTCGGGTAGTAACAACAGCCTAACAGGCTCTTCGCATAATCTTCAACAAATATATATGGTACACAGGCAAAAATACAGACATAGAGACATTCTGTTCACCACCTCTTATCACTACTGTTGTCACAGAATAACTGCCTGCCTGTTCACCTCTACTGTAAGAATTCATGTGTATCTGAGAACGTAATGTGGTTGTCAAAGTGACAACAATCTTGTATTTGGTGCTTCAACATCTGAACAATAGCTGGAGGAAAATGTGTGGAATATGTTTAAAAATGCTCTTTAGATATTAAAGTAAAATTCCTTCTAGACTTTAAAAATAGCAGGTGGTCAGTAAAGAAAAAGCTTTGGTGTTGTAAGATTCTTGAATAAATATCAGTAACATCAAATATGACCTATTGACTTGAATTTGATATTATAGTCTACATGCCAGCTAAATAACTTCTATTTTGAACTAAAATTAAAGAAGGTACTTACTGCAAAGCAACAGTACACACTGCAAAGAGATTTCTTATCTGAGATACTGATTCAAATCATAAACAGGCATAAATTAAGTAAAACTATGTCCCTCCTACCAATATTACCTGCTCACCATCTCTGTTTTATCATCCCCACACAGTCTTGAGGCATAGGATTTTTAAAGTTTTTGTTTTTAGAATCTTTTTACAGAAAGATTTATAGAAGAGTTTTCTCCATATCTCTCCCAACACTTTAATTCTGAGAGTTGAGATATATTCCCAGGACAGCTATACATTGCTTAAACAAATGTCAGCTGCAAAAATGCCTAACATGAAAGTAAGGCATCCAAGTGAAGAAAAATCTGTAAAGTATGGAATGTAGAACCACAGTGTTCTTACTGACACAACACAAGGACATAAGCATATCTTGTTAGGAAGAAGCCTCAATCCATCTGTTGTAGTTCTTCTAGCAGTTGATATCTGTAATGGCAGGAAGAGTCATTATAATCTTAGATAAAATTATGATCCCTCTTTTAGGCCTATACAATACCAGCTAACATCAGCTTTTGTCAAGTAGCATTTGTCAGCTACTAAAGCTGGGTAGGACACTGGGAACTGGAAGGAAATGGGCATGAAATAGTTTTGTTGCTGGATTTTTTGATGTTTCTCAGTAAGATATGAAAATAGTAGGCAGGTCATCATCATCCTCATGGCTAAACTTCACGAACGAAAATTTGGGAGGGTTTTACCCACGCTTGCTGCAAGCGCTCTGATGGCTGATAAGGCCAATGAGAGATAGGCAAGTCCGGTTGCAAGAGGCACAGCAGAAAGTCTCTGTAGATGGTACTGTCAAGGCACGGTTCTTTCTGCATTATCTTTTCTCCTCCAGGCTGATTCTGCGTGCTGTTTCAAAGGAGGCAGCAGCGTCATAGATTGTGTGTCTCTACGTCTCCCGATTGGAGGCCAGAGTGGACCACTGATGGTGGTCAATATGGCCAAGGCTGAGGTGTTGTTCCAGGGAGTCTTTGTATCTCCTCTTTGGGCCTCCTCTCTTGCGGCAGCCGGTGGCAAGTTCACCATAGAGCACAATCTTAGGGAGGCAGTAATCCTCCATCCTGGAGACATGCCCTGCCCAGCGCAGCTGCATTCTCAGCAGCATGGCCTTGATACTGGTGACCTCTGCCTGTTCCAGAACAGACACATTAGTCACGTAATCAGACCAGTGGATGTTTAGGATTGTACGGAGGCAGCGCTGGTGGAAGCATTCAAGGAGTCACAGGTGGTGGCAGTATTACTCATTCAATTCATTAATCACTTTCTGCTGCATAATAACGGGAGGTCATTTTTTAAAAAATAATTCCTTCCCTTTTCCTACTGCAATGTGCCTGTGCTTAAGTAGTTAGGAAAGTGTTCTCTAGTTATGGGCCAAATGTATAGTACAAAATCACCTCCTCATTGCAAGAGGAATGTCACCCAAGTAATTAAATACAGCAGTTGTTATGGGATAGAAAAGCTACATTTCTCCCAATGTTGCAGTGGTCTGTATTACCTCAATCTATTATTACCTTAATGATGAGAATTACAGTAACTTTGATCCATTTGTTTCTGTGGTAAAACTGCACCATAAAGCACAAGACTTGCTAGTAAAGGATTTCCATCCTGCCTGAAGATTAAACTATTCCATTTTCACTAGATGCCACCAAAATGATAGGAAAGGAAATTAATTGTAAAGGATTAGGTAAAATGCATTGAAGGTAAAGATACAATAAGTTTCAATGGTTTGCAAGTTTTTTCCACTAGTTTTCTGTTTAGATGGCATGAAAAGACAGATGACATTTACTGCAGACACTACATATGCATTACTGCTACTTTCACTTTATCCACATGGAGGGATTGTTTTGTGCCATGCTCCCAATGGAGAAAGAAGCTGTCAAAACTCTTTCTAACTCTTAATTATTTTACTATAAAGAACACTTCAGTTTGTAACTTTTCTGAAAGTATGACCCTTTTTTGGGATTTTGTCAATGAAAAATAAAACATTTACTTACAGGCAAAAAAACCCTTAACCCTTTAGAATACGTTTTTATATCCTGTATAGTATTCTGATAAATTTGAGTGGTCTGTCTTACTGCTCCCATGGAAACTCTTCATCTATTAGCATAAACATACTAGTAGATACAGAGGAATCTAGAAACATTCCTTAGATGAGAAGTTTAAGTTTACCCTTTTTCTCTACAACACCTGGACTTAGAATTGGGATTGGAACTACATGGATCATGTAGTGAAGCACAGTGTCTAAACCTGGCCTCTGTATTCTTAGTAGAACTACCTGAACAAAGTCAGACAGCTGAGTTGAAGTTCCTAATAATCTGAATTTCTTTTCAAACCTTAGCCTGCATATGATTTTTATATGATAAGTATTTTCCTTACACTTTTCCAGCTTTAGATACAATTTATATTCCTTATTGCTCCTAGGCATTCATCCATCCTTTCCCTCACACTAGAAATACAGGACAGCTACCTTGCTGTTACTTGCAGAGAATTTTTTTATTTGAAATATTGGTCTCTAGGGCTGTCAAACTAGAACATTTCTCAAGCAACACATTTAATCAGAGACTTTGGTTTTAATAAATTCTAACTTCTGAAGATTTTTTTTTAATCTTTGATTGTTAACTCACCAAGACTTAAAGAATTGTACTCATTACACAGGACTTCAATTGACTTGGTGGTTTGATAGTCTAATTCTAAATCTCTTCTTATCCCAGAGAAGTCTATTAAAATATATTCCTAAATTATCAGAAAAACAAGTTGATATTTTGAGTGTTGCAGCTGTTTCTGTGTCCTAGAATTGCACATAATCTGCTAAATGTAGCAAAGAAAGTTCATGAGTGTTGTTATGAATTGATCCATGCACAACAATTAAATAACTGCTCTTCAGGTAGACATCCAATTACCCTCAGAATGTTCCTGCACCTCAGTTATTGCAGCAGTTCTGCATACAAGCAGATGGACAAAATACAGAGGAAAAAAAGTGGAAAGCAAGAGTAAATATTTATTTCAAGTTCTGCTTAGAACATCATTGGACAGATGGTGCACGGTACAAAAATGTATTTCAAAATTGCTTCATAGCTGGGAAGTAACCAAACACTAGGGACAGATTGGGATCCTTAAGCATCTGATCTTTCAAGCCTCTTACAGTGAAGCAGAGGTTTAGAATAAATAAAGCAACTTTTTCCACTTGGCTGTGAGCTACTAATCTTTGGTAGATAGTACTGACTGGGAAATGAAAAGCCTGTGTATGTTGTGTTATCAGCAAATGTATGTCCAGGAAATACATGAATTATTAGAAACTATAAAGAACGTATGTAAAATTAAAAAAACTGACTTCACAATAGCATTTACCAAAGATGAGGGCTATTTTTTTTTAATAACATCTGTTTTGGGTAAGAATTTGGTAAGTGTTAGCATTTTCAGACATAAGCAGGAAATGAATTTTGGACTCTCTCCCTAAACCAGCTATTAGTAGGTGTTGCTATTCCATGGGGTGCCTAGTCATTAAGTTTTCTGAAAAAGTGCAGTGGAAACTTGGCTTAAGGTTAAAAGCCTTAAAAAAACATTAAAAGCAACTTTGGAATGAATCTGTAATCCCTTACTGACTGATCTAGCAAAATCAAAACAAAACAAGGACTTCAGAAAAAGAGAAATTAGCAGAGTCCCACACAGAAACCAAGAATTGTCCATTAAGGAATATGGAGCTCTCTGTCCTGTAAGAATTATTAAGACAGAGATCATGAAATATATTAAACACTGAATTATTGCAAGGGATTCCCATGAGAATTACTTTAGTGAAGTTGCTGCCTAATTAAGTATCCACTCATGCATCTTGTTTTTCCCATGTGCCTAGAACAAAATTTAGTCTTATACAAGAGACTTTGTTTCAGTCCTTATTTTTGTTTCAGTCCTTATTCATAGAATCCCAAGACTGCAAAACATAGAATGGTGTGGGTTGGAAGTGATCTTAGAGATCATCTACTCCCAATCCCGCCCCCTCACCAAGGTCAGCGTCATCTTTCACTAGACCAGGTTGCTCAAAGGCCTATCCAACCTGACCTTGAACACATCCAGGGATAGGTCATCTACATCTTCTCTGAACAACCTGTTCCAATGCCTTACCACCCTCACAGCAAAAGAATTTCTCCATAATAGAAGGGGAAAATCACCTTCTTCAACCTGCCGTCCATGCTTCTTTTGATGCAGTCCATGATATGGTTGGCTTTCTGGGCTGCAAATGCTCATTTCTGGGTCATTTATTATATCTATTAACAGTTTTTTAAACTGCAATTTGTTTGCACTGAATGCACACACACAAAACTGTTACCTACTATTTCAGTTAGTCAGTAACATAAAATAAAAATCAGATTATAAAATTTAAAGTTTATGAATAATCTGAGAATTGCCCTGCTAAAGCACATTGTTTGTACTAACAAGAAAAAATTCCAAAGCTCAGCAAATTGATATCCCCAAGATATTTCTTGGAATTGTCATTACATGAGATTTTCATACAATACCTTGTAAATTGAGTTATGGTCACTGTTGTAGATAAAATATCAGATTAATTGGATCTTCAATGAAATACATCTATGGTATTCTCATAGATAAGCAAAATTCCCTCCTACTTATATTTTAAAATGAGATCAAATTTATTTCAAGAATATTTAATTCATACAGGGCAAAGGTTATGGTACTGGACTAACATATGCTGTCAAAAGCTCTTTGAAAAACCTGACTTTATGAATTACTTGGTAAAAAACAAATCAATCCACAGGTCAACTCTGATTTTCAAGCATGTGCTTTCTAAGGATACTTCCTATACACACAAACCACTTAAAACTATATATCCTTTTAATGAAAACCTTCACTATCTTCTTTGATGCATTGACTATCATTTTTAACTTTCCAGAAGTCCTCACTTAGAATCCAGCACCTGATGATATCAGCAGCAAAGGGGAGAAGGCAGAGAAAACAGCTGCCATTATTAAAAAGCTAATGAAACAAAAGATAGTAATGACCACCAATTCAGACCTCAAATGCTTAAATCGTAAAGAGATGGATAAGAAGGGTAATAGTTGAAGAAAAATATTTTGTAGGCTACTGTTATCCACAACAAAATATACAGTCTGTGACTCTACAACAAGGACAAGATAAATTGCATGCAGTGTATCAACTCAGTGATCATAGCCATAAAAATCCTCTTGTATTGTAGTAACAATCAATTACTTTTGTAACACTCTATGCATCTTGCTTGCCCTGCTTTTTCCATGAAAATCCTCTTCCAAAAGATGAATCTTAAGTCCAACTTCTGGCCCTGCACAGGACTGACCCCAAGAGTCACACTGTGTGACTGAGAGCATCATCCAAACACTTGAACTTTCATCAGGCTTGGTGCTGTGACTACTTCCCTGGGGAGCCTGTTCCAGTGACCAAACACCCTCTGGGTGAAAAACCTTTTCCTGGTATCTTACCTGAACCTCCCCTGACACAACTTCAGGCCATTCCCTTGGGTTCTGTCACTGGTTATGAAAGTGAAGAGATCAGTGGCTGTCCCTGCACTTCCCATCACAGAGAAGTTGTAACTGCAATGAGGTCTCTCCCTCAGTATCCTCTTCTCCAGGCTGAATAAAACAAGTGTCCTAGGCTGCTCATCATATGGTTTCCCCTCAAGACACTTCATCATCTTTGTTGCCCTCCCTTGTACACTCTCTAATAGCTTAATATCTTTATTATATTGTGGACCCCAAAATTATACACAGTGCTCAAGGTAAGTCTGCACTAGTGCAGAGTAGAGTGGAACAATCACCTGACAAAAGGCTGTAACATATATAAGCACAAATGCTTTTAATTGAAATATGGTCTAATGTCTCCACCTACAGACCTACCAGCCTGAACAAAAGTTAGTCTGCATAGTTGTTGTTTTTGGGATTTTTTTTTTTTTCACTTTTTGGAATAAAACACTTCAAAGATAACAGAACCGTATCTGTCACAAAGTGGGAAGTAAAACTGGACCATTTGCACTTAGACTTGGTTGACAGCACCTTATAAATTATGGATTTCATTATGAATAGATGAAGCAGTATAGGTCTCTATCTTTTGTATTGCACCTTCCCATGGAAAAGATCAGAAACATCACAAGAACTGCTGTCAGCTGGCAGACCACTTAGCAAATGAGTATGTACTGTCCATATTTCACCTACGAAAACCTGATGTATTTTAAGGGTGAGTGAAATTGAAAAAAAAAGCACTGTGGTTTAGATCTTGACTCAGCAAGGGTTCTTTTCCTTATCTTCACACTTGAATTACAAATGTAAACTGAATAGAAATCCTTTTACATGACATGAGGTTATTGTTCAAATTCTCTGAGAAATAAAGAAAAAGACTATTCTGTTCACTTCTTAGTATTTCTTACACTGCTTTTTAATATGTTCTTGTGGTTTTGATCTCCAGCTCAATCAAATACAATCACAGTCAATGAAAGAGGTGACCTCTGTCCCTCAAGAAAGTCAGGTCCAGAATCACCAGTTATTAAGTAAAGATTTATTGCCTTTTTAATAAACACCCTTCACCTCCTGTATCATGAGAAAGCCTTCTATAAACAACATCTCAAGTGAATACCATCATAACATGCTTTATAAGAAATAGGAATATAAACATACAGAAGTCATAACAAAATAATATGTAATTACAGTTTAATTTTATAATTGCACCTAAAATACTGTCTATTCACAAAAGAAGGAACTACAATTAAACTATGCTTAAATTTTTACTCTTTTAGTAATCTTACTCTCCTTTTATCAATATTTTTTCAGATAGGGTTAGATAACGTCCCTTGGAAAAGCAGAAAGATTGGAACTAAATGATCTGTAAGGTTCCTTCCAACCCAAATGATTATGTGGTTTAGTCATTCATTCTAAGACATATCAACTGATGACATTAAAATATGTTCTCCTCATGGTGGAACATTACAGACTACTAAGCCATACAATAATAAAACTTGATTATATTTGTATGTACTGTCTAATCAATTTCTTGCCAAACTTATATTACTGTTTTTTTTGATTATGGAGTATTCACTAGACACTTAGATAAGCAAAAATTATTTGATGTCAGTTTTTTATTTCTGTCTGAAGAGCTAGATTTTTAGGGGTAACAACGGACTTAGGAAAGTCCTTTAGAGGTAACTTTGTACCTGGATTTTATCAGCTAATTATAAAGAGAAAAAAGAAATGCCAAATAACAGTCCATCTGAAGGAACAGTGCAGCAGAGCTATATTTCTGTATAGTGCTTTAAAGTCAATTCTGGGATTTTATATAGGAAAGAATAATGTGTTCTCCTGTTTTGCTGTATTATGTTGGAAAACAAGACAATAAACAGCAAAAAAAAGTCACTAAAAAAAATGAATTTCTAGAAAGTGCATATAGAAGTATGCGTATGTACGTACATGCATACACACAAAATAAAACGTTCACCTTTCAGAACAGAAAAGTTTATAACATATTCAGAATTTTTTCTAAAACTACAAGGGCTTTTTAAGTAGATTCCTTCAGGACAATAAATGTGATTCAATGCAACACCACAGTTTACCAGTAGAAATGATGCCACTATTAATAATGGAAACTGGGCCCACAAAATAGTAAAATATTAATGGCATTTCAATTGACATGGCAACAACATAATCATTCACCATTTTTCTGATATGATTTGTCATTGGCTGACTGCTTTCCTTCTCTATGATCTGATCAGTTTTGGGCTGATGCGCTTAGTTTTGTTTGCTCGTTTAGTGAAAAGTTGTATTACAATGCTTTCCTGATCTTATCCACAGTAACAAAAGCATAGACTAAGCAAGATGTGGAAACCTGAGGTAACACCTATTATGAAGATTATATTCATGAAAGCTACCAGGTGACAGCTACACAGCTGGTGTTCCAGAAATGAGGCGTGCCACAAGCTAATACTGCAAACGCAAAAAGTATTCATCTGCCATATCTGTTTCACCAGAGATTCAAGTTAAGAACATTCATAGTTCAATCTAGTCAGTATTTGATCACTCAACCAATAAAGTAATCAATTGTGTTAGTTTTCCCTCTTTACAGTTGCCTTCCTACTCCTCAGGAGTGGAGGTGACTGCTTTCTTGTCTTTTCCCATAAGCTCGGTAATCTTCAAAAGTTACTGGTTTAAACTCTTGCTAAATTCAGTGAAATTTGCACTTCACACAAAAAAACCCATAACGTAATATGACACTTGATATGACCCACGGATGAAAAGACCTGAAATAAATTGTGCAGAGTAAAGCTAATTCGGTTTTAAGTTATCTGCTAAATATCCCATTTTTTTCCACGCAGTTGAATGATGCCCTTAAAATCAGCTTTCTTTTTTTTCAGTCATTCACATGCACAGTTTTCAATTTTGCATATCACTTGCACAACAGCTTCATAATAAGAAGGAAAGCAACATGCAAGATGAGATCTCCTTGAAGTCAATCATTATAAAAAGAAACTGTTGGATACTTTCAGTTCCCAAATAAATGGGTAAATAAAATTTGTTTTGGTTTAAACATAAAACCAACAATAAGCCAGTAATTTAGGAGGGAACTTAGAGAATATGACATCTGGAATTTTCATTATCTTACTACTTTTTGCCAATACTTGAGGTATCCTTGGGAATGATTGCTTTCCTGGAAAATTTTTTCTTTGTTTCCTCCTATTGTTGCTTGGAAGCTATGAAGAACATAAGACTCAAAAAAAAAAAAAAAAAAAATTCTGACTGAGGCAAACAGTCCTGTTTATTCCATCATGTCACAGAGTTATTTAGCGTTAATAGAAATCAGGCAAGTTATTTTAGGCACATATAAAAAGCTTTAATTGCATCACTTTTCATTCAAAACCTAAAGGCGGCAGGAAGGTGTTGACATTAAGAGAATATACGGTTTCCCATAGGGATTTTATTATTCAGCATCATGGAACACCTGCCACACAGTGGTCACTGTCACCATAAGCATCTCTGAGTGACAAAATAACAAGTTTGCTATGGATGAGGATAGAAATTCCCTTATATTATGTGAAGATTTGTTGTAAAGCACAAGTGCTGCACTAAACTTGTATGAAAGCTTGCCAGAAGAAAAGCTATTATGAATCATGAAGGTTTTAGAATATACTGAGTCCTCAAATTATAGTTATTACTTTAAGTAAGCATGCTTTTAAAGGAATATATTAAAAGGAACTAAAGAAATAGGAAAGAAAAAAAAAAAAAAACAAACAAAAAAAAAAACCAAACAAAACAGAACAGTGGTATTCTATAAACAAGCTGAAGCTTACTAACCCACAGGTAGTGATGAAGTGTTGTACTATTGCTTCAGTAGAGTTTATAACCCAGAGTCTACCAGGTGGAGGCAAGAAGAAATGTGGGTCATAGACAATTTGTAGAGGAGTTTAGGAAATCTGTAATGAAGCTAAATCTCATAAACATTGTTTTGGTCAGATTAATGGCTTTGCTGGAGCAAAACTGAAAAAAAAAAAATCTCTAATTTAATGGTTTTGAGACTTTCAAATGCAGCAACAGAAACACATCAATTTCCTCCAACATTACCAACAATTTCTCTGTTAGTAACAGAAATTATTATCTGCAAGGTCTTAACATGTTACCTTTGATAACAGATTCTATTCTTATTTTAACACCTATGCCATCCATGAGTTTTGAGACTTTACAATCAGTTATCATCAACATCGGATTCCAGATCCAGTGAGCAGACTTGTGGGGCCCCAGAGAACTGTGGAGTTCATACAGTTCAGTGAAATTTGCTGTAGGACTTGAAGTCTCTGGAAATATTTGTCCATTTGAGGGGAAAAAATTAAGAACATTTAAGCAAAATATGAGCAGAAGTCTAACTGCTTGGATTATGAAGACTTACAGGAGAAAGTGATGATTATATAATTTTTTTTCCACTTATTGTAATAACTATATCCTTAATGTTTTATAATACTATCAAAATACTGCTTTATAGACTGTCAGCCTCTGTAGCTGCAACCACAGATTTATTACCTATTTCAGAGTTCTAGTTCTAAAAAAAACCCCAACGAATATTAAATGAAACTCAATCTTCTAAGACAAAAGAAAAGCTAAGGAAAAGGGGAAACAGGCCACAAACCTCAAGTTTTTGCAAAGAAATAAAGTTCACAGCAAAGGTACAGGATATTTTCCAGAAATTATGCATCAGCTCTCTCATTTTTCATTGCAATATATGTCACTTGTAGAAGAATATTCTCAGCAAATACTGGAACCTCTTACAGTCAGGTGTCTGGTATTCTGACTCTACAAATCATCTGGTTTAGTTTATGGATAGTATGGTACACAACCAGATCCGATTAAAGAATATGGAGAGCTTTACATTTTTTCAGTGTCTATCAATTATTTGCCTTTCACATTATTAGAAGATCATGGAGCCAGTAGTTTTAGTGTCATTTAAAAGTAATGTGTGAGAACTCTTAAGTAGGAAAAAAAGAATAAACCAAAACAAATGTCAATTATTTTGTCAGATCTAGAAAGTTTTAAACCTAAATAAATTAATACATATGGGGTACTATTAAAAATATTCTCATACGTTCCCAAGTATCATTTCCATAGCTTATTTTTAACAGTATCCACTCTTTCTGAATGGCAAAACAGTCGCCAATCTGTCATACTCAGGACTTGACATAGCATTGATAGGTGAATAAAAATCTGTAACATATGCAGTACAGACATTTTGTTTGTCCAGATAGAGAAAGTAGGAATCTCTTTTGAGTGCAGTGAGGTTTGGTACAGTTTGTGAAGATAATCAGTTTACAATAGAAAAATAGAAATTATGCATCTATGAATATTACTGGTAGCATCATCTATACCTTTAAAATAAATAAAGACCAGATCTTCTGACTCTGGCAATTATTTGCATCTGCCATGATTACTTTCAGCCTGAGTATTTTAAAGTATAACATTCACCAGCTTCAATGCAATTATTACTTATCCACCATGAACATTTAGTTGTATAGATGCTTTTTCAAAATTTTTTGTATAGTGTTTGAACGTCTGCAGCACAGAAATAGAGATTGAAAACACTTGCAAGTTTACACTTAATAGTACCATGGCTCTTCAAAGAATAACATTTTTAAAATGCTGAGTTACTTACATTTAAAAAAAAATAAATTTGTGTTTAACCCAATTATTTCTCCTGAGATTACAGAATGTACCTCTTTCCCTTCCACAAGACAGCACACAGAGAAAAGAATTGCACAGAGAAAAAAAAATGACAGCACAGTGGTTCTGAAGATTATTTGATCAATTCCCTTCCTGTTCTTGTAAAAGCCACTAAGCTGAAGACTCTAAAAAGCCTTCTGCAGAAAAGAGCTGGAATAACTTTTTTAATTATGGAACTTGTGACATTACTCAGTAAGCCTAAAATCCTTATGACAATGTATAACACATCCTTAAAACTCTTTATCATGCACTTTTTTAGTCCAAGAAATTTCAATTCATGCTAATTTAATTCTATTCGGGTTTTCCAGCAGACAGATCTACATTACAGAGTAAAACAAGGATGCCTCCAACTGCATACAGAAAATGAGTGAATAGTAGTATTTTCCTTGCATCTAGTAAGAACTGTGACTCCCTATTCTTGTAATAGAAGTAGAAAACTGGTATAACATAATCCAAGATAAATTCTACATTATAATTATTTCTCACAGAAAGTAGTTTTATGTGGACCTACCCCCAAGTCTGGCAGCCTGCAAAAGCATCCTTGCAGTGGATTTTATGCTTATTTGTATATAGTTAGAATAATTTTGCATTGCTGGTAGAATACATAGGATGAGGCATATATAAATGAAAGTCTATAAATGGGATGTATGTCCAGCCTCATAAAATTCAGAGGCCACTTTTATTCAGAAGATTTTGATAACAGGCTAAAATTTCCTCTGGGGTTTTTTTGTTGGGTTTTTTTTTTTTTTTTTTTTTTTTTACAGGTAGTGAAGTCTCATTCTATTCTGCTCCCTTTTCCATTCAGATATGCAACGGGATATGTCAGTGTATTTCCCAAACAAAACATACTGCATGAGTCTGACCTAGGCTTCTGGTTTGGTGGCACATCTCTTTCTTGATCTAAATTTTCTG
>VXAU01002437.1:7352-42583 GCA_013399695.1 Formicarius rufipectus | reverse complement strand
TATTATTTCAAATTATATTATTTTCTATAAAAATATATTATTTTATATTTATATAAAATGAATATAAATAATTTTAAATAATATAAAGTGCCCTAGGTGTTCAAGGGCTCTGAATGACCTTTTTACATAAAATTATGATTAATTAAAAAATAATAACAAAAGAAAATCCTTTTAAAACAAGCTACAAAGAAGGTGTTTGCTATTGTGGCTATGCAACCATGTGGTTGCACCTCCTTTGTCCTTTCTGTTAGTTTTGAAGGTTATTCTTCATTAAAACCATCATTTATCTTTCTGTTTAGAAAAATAAGTGGGTTATCATTCTAATTTTAAAGCATCTTTGATATCAAGATGTTGTTCTGAAGGAAAGCAGTGGAGCTTTTTATTCATGTGCTGATTACAAAGCACACATGTTACGGGTCATTTCTTTACTAATCCTCTGCCTGAAGCTCATTCTAAGAGAAAATTGCCTTCTTAACAAAAATCTCTAGTTACGAATATTAATGCTGTTATCCCAAAGTAGTACTGCTTAACAGTCCAGAAGAAAAATAGTAAATTCTTAAATAGGCAAACAGTACTATGTAAACTATTCAGTAAATTTACACTATATCCTTAGTAGAAGGAAAGAAATAAACAAGAAGGAAAACTCAAGAGTGAAATGGATCTCCAGCAACCACCACAGACTTACAGACCACTATGTTTACAGTACATCACTTTCTTTCCCTCTCTCTCTCTGTATATATATGTATATATACATATATATATATATCCTGAGTAAAATTAAATATATTCATGTTACACCAGTATCTAGAGAATCACAGGTTTTAAACAGAAAATTATAGTATTTTATTCAGGAGCAAAATAAGAACAGAATTAATGCTTGGATCTGTTGGATTGAGGAGGACCACAAAAATTATCAGTGGACTGGAGAACCTTTCTGATGAAGACAGGTTAAGTGAGTTGGGGTTATTCAGCATGGGGAAGAGAAGGTTCTGGGGAGATATTCTAGCAGACTACCAGTACCTGAAAAAAACCTGCAAGAAAGCTGAAGAGGGACTTTCCCCAAGAGAATGTAGTGATACAACAAGGCAGAATGGCTCCTAAAGGAAAAAAAAAAAAAAAGCAGGTTTAAATTGGATATTAGAAATAAATTCTGTATTGTGAAGATGGTGAGGCACTGGAACACTGGAAAAGGTTGTCCAGAGAAGCTGTGGGTGCCTCATCCTTAGAAGTGCTTCAAGACCATGTTGGATGGGGTTTTGTGCAGCCTGGTTTAGTGAAAGGCATTCCTGGCCATGGCAGGGGGTTTAGAACTGGATTATCTTTGAGGTTTGTACCAATCCAAACCATTCTATGATTTTGTGAAAATACAGACAATAATGACTTAATTGAAGTTGGTACATGTAACATTGTCTTCTCAGCATTAAATTAGCCTTCTTGCAAAATTCTTCATCTTTTATTTTATAAAATAAACTACCAAAACACTCCAGTGTAAATAACAATATATAAACATGTGTGAGCTCATGAGGACTGAAAAGATGGAATATATATTCCATTGTAAACACTCTTGCTGAATCACAAGAATAATTAAATGAGCCTTTATTTTGGAGTATTCTTATTATGGTAGAAAATTCTTTTCTAATCTGGAGAAACAAACAGCCAATTAGTAAACACTTGTTTCCAAATTTAAAGCAAATCTCTTTTCACTGGAACTTTTTCTCACAATACTTCAATAAAAACACACTTCGTAACACTCATCCCTCTTCAGACACATTGGAACAAAATATGAAATGATATTTGTGTGCAAACGGTCCCATTTTTCTGATTCATTTTCAAGATCTGTGGTATTTACATACGACCTTTCCATTTTTATTAAGAGTTTATTGGATTTTTGCATTCTGACCAGCAAAAGAGAAAGGTAATTTACACAGAGATTTGACAGTTATACACACAGCTATAAACTTCAGTCCATTAACTTATTTCTCATGTAACCTTTATCTGATTCTATCCAAATACCCAAATAAGCAGTATATCTTGTTTTTCTTTAATTTAAAAAGCCATCATCATAAGTCCCTATTTATAAAACATCAGGTGGAAGTAAAAGCTCTGCACAAGCTTTTATCACAGCTTTCTCTGGCTCTTAGAATGTACAGATCTCAATTTAAGTTATATTACTCAAGACCAAGTTGTTCATATACTGTTAAGGTTTGTGACTTAGTGAAACATGGCAAAATTTTTTTCTTTTTTAAAATACAAGTGGTCAGTCTGATTAAGCTATTGCATGGATATTTAATGTATTACATGTAATCAAATAGATGCATATTTTTGTGTGTGAACATTGTCAGTTATTATGTAAATACAACTGTAGACAACATAGAGACAGGAAGGGCAGCATGGAAATTCTAGTGTGCTCAGTCTGCATATGCTGACTTCCTGCACTATTTTCTGACTTCATGTCCAGAACATGGATGTCTGTCAGCAAAGCATTTCTATAGATAACTTATCTCTGATATACAAAGAGATCTTGTCAAATTCTGTGACATTTTTTCCTGTTTGTATGAAGCTTCTTTGAAATGTACCTAAAAATTTAAGGATGGAAACTCTAACAGAAGCATACTTTCAGAACATGAAATGTTTCTTAGGTTTCTTAACTTGGGATGGCCATAATTACCAGTTTAAACTGAGGCTGACATTTCTTTTAAATAGAAAATTCTTTCCAATGACAAAGAAACCAAGATACCAAGAATGCTCTATTTTCCAAGATGAAATGTAAATCATGTTTTACTTTTAATGCAATTAATGTCAATATCCAACCATCATAGTTACTTCAGCTCAGTCTCCTCAGTCAAAAATCAAAATAAGTCTTCTACTCAAAATAGTTTAAAACAGAACTATTCTACTCTTTCATGTGTAAGCTAAACGGATAGTTTTAAAGAATACAGAAACCTACTACTGGTATTACTAGATCAGAAATCACTCATAAATAATTTCTGTATTTTTTCAGTCTCTTCAACCTGGAGTTTTGAGAGGATTTTTGTGTTTTGTTGTTTGGTTGTGGTTTTTTGTTTCTTTGTTTGTGTTTGTTTGTTTTTTATCTATTTGGGGTTTTTGGGTTTTGGTTTGGTTTAGCTTTTTTTTGTAGAAAAAGAGAAGCCCTATAGCGTAATGATTCTGCAAGGCAGTTAGCTCAAGAAAGAAATGCAATAGGGTAGGATGCAGGTCCTGGTTTTGCTATCAGTTTCTCTTTTTCACTTATTTTTGATATTAATTCTTTCAAAATTAGATTTTTGCTCATAATATGAAGCCAGTGGTTTTGCCCTCTTTGCTCATAACTTGTTCTTACTGTTTCAATTCAAAGGTGGAATTTTATAGCACTTAATGAAGACATTTCAATCGATCAATTACAAATGACTATCACAATTTTTAAAAGAATCACTATGGATATGCTAATGAGGAGACAGATATTTTTCTGGCTACTTAGCTTTTGAATTCTGAGAAGTGAATGTAAATAAATTAATGATTATTAGAGATAATTAATTTTTAACTCATTTAAAAATAAATTTTAACTTAGATGAATTAGAAGGTTAAAAATATGTTTTTGTTTTAGTGTACTTTCTATTCATCCAGTGAGGAAACATGTATGTTAGACAGTGTTATTATCAGGACAAAGGAATTCTGAATTTTAAGATGTATCTAAAACACAGAAATAATTTTCAAAGGGGAGAATATAAAGTGATATATTCTGTTGCCTTTGTTGATTCCATCAGGAAAAGATTCATCCTTTGTAAACACGGGAAGTCTTCCAAAGGCAACTGAGATTCAAATCTTTTAATGGTCAAGTGGAACAGTATATGTATTTCCCTCTTAATTGGATTTAAAAAGCTGACAAGTAACATTTCTTTAATCCTTAGAGAGTGCGCTGGGTACAAGAGGGACGGAGTGGAGGCTGAGCAAATGTCCTGATTTGACTTGAAGCTTTGGAGAGAATTCACTCTTTTGCAAAAGTCCACCATCCAGAGACTGTAAAATGAAACAACAGATACCTATAGAGATTAGAGAACTCCAACATTTCATCCTGTCCTCCATAGTGATGCACGTTGGGGTTCACTATCCTCATTAGGTTAAAGAAACAAAGTTCTGGGTGTGTTATCTGAGTGCGTACAAGGAATGGACATGATTCACTAAAATGATATGTAACAGTAGTGACTAGTTTAAGCAGAATAGTAATTTTAAGCAAGGTTAAGCAAATGTTACAAGGCCTCTTTTCAAGTGACATAATCTAACATTATATGGAGAAGAGAATTACGGTCAGGAATGAAAAGAACTCTTGAGAAATCACTTTCATATGATGTGAATTTTTTCCTATTTAAGAAAATACTTACATCCTGTTGTTACCAGGATTCTGTGAAGTCATGGAAAGAAGAGAATGGCTCCAGTGTTATACTTTACAAAAATCTCAATAAATATGCTTTGCCTTTAGAATAACTATGGAAAATTCATCCCTGATGCAAAAAAAAATGGAGAATAAAGAAAATTAACTTTTTTTTAGAGGAGAGCTCCTAGAAAGGATACTTAAATTCTGGGTAGTTCTAGTGAGACTTCCTAACCTAGAATATTCTAAGGAGTTGATTAAATTGCAGCCAAGGAGAAGTAAAGATGCAGAATACTGTGCGTTCTAAATCAGGTGGAGGAAGAGACTACCTCATCATTACAGGCATCCAGAAATAAGATTCTATATTATGATGCTTTGGTTGTAAATCATCAATTCATAGACAACCTACAGAGATAATTCTTCTGAATTCAAATGCCTCTAAAATATAGTAAATTAATTCATTATTTCTTTTTCTCTGTGACTAGCAAGATAAATCTATTTTATGAGTGTGCTTAATTTTTTTAAATCAGTAAAATATAATCACAATTCTTAGCATTCTCTTAAATAAGAAAACATATTTGTGAAGAAGCAATGATTGATGGCTTGTAAATCAAGACAACTAAAATTAGAGCTTAGTAGTTTAATAGAAACTCTCCCAACCAAATAGAAAAATTACTTTGAACCATCAGGTAATGTAAATTGCAGCTGTAAACATACTGCAACATACTGTTTATTGGGAAATAGAATGATAATTACATTAAACACAAAATGTATATGATTATCTTGTACTTGAATGTAAGTCTTCTAAGCAGTGCTAGACTGAAATAACCTGGTATGGTACCAGTATTGCCAGCAGAGATATTAACACAAACCCCAGGAACACCTTAGCTATGCCAGCTGCACTGTTTCTTTTGACGGTTTATTAAGAGTATCAAACATTTCTGTAAAGGACTAAATTGAACCAGAGTTACTTTCAGGGGAATTCAGTCACAAATTTACCAACTGCAGTTTTAAGTGCGTTGAGCTACTCATGTGCTCCTCTGCTATATTTAGTACTGCTCAGTCACTGTGCCATACTGCTTACGTGTCTCTTCCTTGCTCTCAAAGGACTGCACCAATTTTATATCTTTGTGGCTTTTTTTTTTTTTTTAATATACATCTCTTTATTTCTGAATAATTCCAATTAATATATGTTCTTTCCAGTGAAAAGAATGGGCATGAAATTTGATTTATATTCCCCTGTAAATCACCGGTTCCTAGAACTGTGTACACATTTATGTTCACCTACGATAAAGTGTTCTAGATACCTCACCATTAACCTTTTCCTCTGCTGCAGCTTCTGTATTGGTAAGAAGATCAGATAAATCAGAATGTAAGTTTACTGCCCTGCAGAACTAGGTTTTCTGTTAAAGAAGCACAATGGATTACTGTGGTAATGCAACTGCCAAAAACCAAGCTTAAGGCAGTCCTAGTTCCTTACTCAGCTATGGAGAAACTAATTTCTATTCTTATAAGACAAATACAAGAAAAATCATTGAGACGCTCAGAGCCTGTACTCAGAGCCTCTCAAAAATTATTAAAAATAATCTATTTTATCAATTTTATTTGCAATATCAGCTAATATTTTCATCAGTAAAATTTTGAAACTTTGGGATATCTGTTTATTTATTTGCATACCTTTACATACCATAACCTAAAGAATTAGAAGGAAAAGATTGTTAGGAAACCCTATCAGCAATTATAATCTTCTAGCTTTTCTTTCCATCTTCCTCTGCATCTTTCAGGCCGTGGTTGGGGGAACAGCCTCAGGGAGCACAGTCAGGCTTGGTGGAGCATGTGGGGCCCTAACAGCTGCATTTAACAAACAAGCTCTAATGGCTATAAATTGTTATTATTTGCCCAATAAATTAATAGATATACAGAATGAGATACTGTTGGCTGTCCTGAAATGCATAAACAATTCAAATCTGTAGTTATAAATGACAAGGCTTAATAAGACCTTGCTAAAAGAAATCATCTAAAATTGTTAGGTAGAGATACTAGGTTTTCTGTAGAGTATAGAGTGTTAGGCATTTAAATTGTCTTCAAAAAAGCAAAATAACTTTGAGAAAATATTCAACCCTTGCTAAATCATTAATGTATACTATCGCTTTGCTCTCAACAGTTATATGAAAGACTTCCCATCTCGTGACATACATCATATTTTTGCTGGGGAAAATAATATCCTCTCACCTATAAAATCTCATGGTCACCTTCCAGTTACATTAATTTTTTATTATTCATAATTCATTGTTCTTATTTACAAAAACTCAGTAGTTCAGCTATCAAATTTGTATAAGTGTGCCTATAACTGTTCCTAAAACTATACTTCAAAATCATACCTCTGATTTCCAATGAAATAACAAATGGCTTGTTTTCTTTCAGTCTCTGCTACTACCAAGAGACTTAATGCATATCTGGGACCGGGTTTTCATGGGTAGAAAGTGAGAATTAAGTGTATTAAGTAACCTGACCTCTAGTCAAAGCAACACATTTTTTACCCCCTCATTTTTACTCTTTTGCAACATTCCTTAAATGCAGAAGAGGTATTCCTTGTTCTTGACTATATATCTAAGGATTTTTGTATAAAACAGAGAAGAGAAAAAAAAATAAAATTAGTTGAATCTAGGAAAAAGTTGTGTAGACATTGCTAATTTTAGACATTGCTATCAAATGTAAAAAGGACTTTCATCTCCAAATGTTATCAGTTATAACTGTACCTCTGTGATAGAGTGGAATGTTGTTAATGTCTTAAACACTGCCAAAATGATAAAAAGACTTTATGTCAAACTGCAGAAAAGCAACTGCCCATTTGCAACAACCAAAGCACACACACCTCTTCCCATTCCAAATATCCTTCCTGACTGAAATTTAAACTGTGACAGAATTTGGGAAAAGACTATTGTCCATTTATCTCAGGTCTAAGAAGAAGTAAAAAACGTTGAGGAAAGAAGAATATATCCACAAAGAAAGCCAGACTCAGCTAAGAGTCAGACCCAGGTGGGCTCAGCAGGTGGCGGAGAAGGAGGAAGGCTTTGGGCATGTGATAGCGAAATACCTCCATGCAAAACAGAAGAAGTAAACCCCTACCAACTCTGGTAAAATCATTACACACAGAACATTCACATGAGAGGCAACTGAGAAAGGGTCAAAAACCATCAAATACCCTGCAAAGTGCCGTTCCTGAGGCCTTCAACCACCAGAGGACCGCATGTGATCCATGTGATGCAACAACTCCAGAGTCTGTCACACAAGACCGTGATGTTTTGTGGGACCTTCACTACCAAGAAGATTAGAACAAGAGGACCTATAGGATGCCATTGGTTCCACCAAGTGGTGACATATTTTCTATTTAATCTCTCCCTGTCACACTCTTTCTTCCTTGTCCCTTGTTTTTCCTATTTCTTTCTCTCTCTCTGTCTTACATTTACTGTTAAATATAATCCATATTACTGACTTCAGCATATGGTCTCATTTGCACATTTGCCTCATTCAGGCAGAGGTCTCTCTAATAATTTTAATAACCAGCTCAAGACAACTGTTACTTATACAACTATTCCAATCTCTACGGAAATAGAAGAATGAAAAGATACCTTGTCTACAATAAATACATAGAAATTTTTGAGAGATGAAGGAGAGGAAACACTTAAAAATTTGGTTTATAATTTGAGAGGTAGCTATGTCTCCACATGCAAAAACTGATTATTGCTTGCAATCTTGGGTAAAAATCTGTATTGGTTGGTAATTGTTTTCAAGCAGACTTTATAAACTGAGCAGGAACAGAGAAATTATGTATTCTTTGCAGTCCTAAAGGATGCTCTTGTTTATATACATGATCACACAGATACATATACACTCTAAAATTGAAGAAAAATTCCATAAAATTTATGCTCAGTCAAACACATAAGAAATACTTTTTATATACCGCTTATAAATAGAGTAAAATAGGAAAAAATATGTTCTTTCTAAAGAATCCAATGGGAACTAAGTTGATTATTAAACAAACAAAAGTGTAAAAAGAATCCAAGTGACAGACACTTAGTTGTTCGTTATTATAGGTATGAATGAGGGTACTGGTTTCAGAATTTAAAATAGGCAAAGGCTAACCCAGTTGGAAGGACCAACCTGGCAATGCTGTGCTTGATGTACCCCAGGATGCGGAGGGCCATTCTGGCTGCTGGACTGTTAATATCAACACACAGTTGTTGATATTAATGACAAAATCTCTGCTTCCCATTATAAGCTTAAAATGAAGTCTGCCAATATTGACATAACATATTTAGTAAGTTGGAAAGAGACTGAGAAATAATATAATTTTCAGACTTTTTTTTCTGTAAAAATATGATTGTAATAGTAGAGATGAATTCGGTAAGCCTGAGTCCCAAAATAAGACTCTGTATGCTAATGTAGCATCACCTGAAGTTCATCCAACCAGTAGAGTCTCAGATAGAAGTCATCAAGTAAGCACAGGAAAGTGCAAATGATCACCAGACGGAAATGACTGTGTTGGGTGTGAGTTGACAGAAATTTCACATATATTAATAGCAAGATGCCTGCTTCATAAAGCAAATTACACATCACCACTACAGCGATTGACTGCCTTGAGAAAGCACAAAAGAGTACACTGAGAAATTCCATCAGAATTAATGCAGGAAAGATAATGCAGAATAAGAAACAAGGAAATAGACTGTCCCAAATGTCGTATGCTGATACTCTAAGAAGAATCTAGATAAATACGAATTTCAAAATGGAAGACTCTTGCTAGTGTACTTTTACCTAGATTGGGCACCCTTAACAAAATTTGAAAAAAACAGTTCAAAACTAAAAATACCACCTAAAGTTAAAAATAAAGGTGCACATTGCAAGGCAACTGCTGAGTAAGATTTATCAAGGCGTAGGTAGTTCTCTACAAGAACCAGTAAATGGGGATGATTTCAAAAATGCTCTGCAAAATAGAAAATTATTTTAAGATTGACAGTACTTCAAAGACTCATTTCATTTTATGTTCTTAAGATATCTTTTTTTTTTTTCTGCACTGTATGAATGAGCCAGATTGCTAAAATAAACAGCTGTCTTAACAACCCCAAACAAAATACATGCAGCTGCTTCTGAAATCTAGCAAGGATTAGAAACAAAATTTAAAATATAAATAATCAAAGTATCAAGCACTATGGAAGATGGCAAAACTAATATGTACAGCTTGTTAAGCAGTACATGGAAATTGGGATTAATGATTAAGTAAAATTAGTTTAGATGACTTATGATGGATAAGTTATGTCTAACCTGAGCCAATTCGGAGCATACAGGGAATTCAGAACTAATAAACCGTGAAAGAATAAAACAAGTCAGGAAAGATTTAGCTGCCTGAGTTCTCTGGAGTTGCTGAAAACTAATAAAAGCTATAGAACATACCCTAAAAAAGGTTGAGAGTGCCAAAGGAAGATAATTTTCTGTAGATTTCCCACTGTAGTACAGTAAGTAAAACTTTATGCTGTTACTGAAATGTCAGAGATGTTGGACTAACATGATATTACAGGATCCTTGGGCCTATCTTGACTTGAATTGTGGTCAGGTTGTGGTCAGATTTTAAAATATGAGGGGGGAGTGGCTAGATTTTAATTTTATTTTTAATAACTGTGCTATTAATAGGCCTTTTCTGCATTAATTAAAATAGACGATTAGACTGCTCCATGTGTGTTCTTTTGCCTATAACAAAATTTTAACTGTAATTTTTTTTCCAATGTCTGAAAGCTCCAGAAGGTCATAAAGTGGAATGAGCTTGACAGAGAGATGCAATAGAGCATTATGAATACCGCAAGCATGTCTAGTGCTGACACACATTAGAAAGGCTGATGGTGGCTCAGGATAAGGAAGTTTCACAACTGCCAAAAAGACAGGGATTCTTATGTTATATGAAACACTTAGCAGCAACAAACATTCCTTTCAAGGGGTTTCTAAATATTCAAAGAAAAAAGAAAGAGCAACACAGAAATGAGAAGCTTCTAATTGATCATTGTGACCATGACATTTGTATTGCTTTAGAATGGGAAGAAGATAAGTGTCAGGAAAAAACTTCTCTAAGACATTAGTCAATATAATATAAAATATACAATTAGCTGATGAGCAGAAATTAAATAGGTGAAAATTTAGACTAAACATCAGGATGGACTATTTTCAAAGTATTATAAATTAATATTTGCAAAATAAGGATCTAATTATTTTTTCCTGCCGCATTCTGCCATATCCTGCTTTAATCTTCATTCTTTGATCTTGTAGTCAAGTCAATATTTTTTGTCAATATGTTTCTTTTTCTTATAGATATCTAAGATAGTTAACACTGCAGTGATGAGAAACCAAATTAAAAACAGCAGCTCTATTCTTAAACTCCTTACAGTTCTTCAGAAGAGATTGCTTGTTAGAAGTTAACCACCTTATAAAACTAACAGCTATTTGTGCAACATCAGCAATCATTTTTTTAATGGATTTGTTATTCTCAGCTCCATTTCGTTTCATTAAGGACAAAGTTTAGTGATTTTATGTGATTTTAATTAGATATATGCCTATAGATTTTGGAACTGGGTCTTTAAATTTCATTTCTCAGATGTTTGAGTTTTACACTACAAAAGAAAACTAGTTAATAGTGAAAACACTCTTCAAAGGACTTAGTTCTTTCAGACTGTGTTTCTACTTTTTTTTTCCTTAATGTGTAACTGAATGGAGAACAGCTAATTAATTCATTCTATAGCTGAGAATGAGATAAGGACTTTTTGTTGAAATACAGAAAGCAGTTTTCCATCTCAGCATTTTAAAAATTGGACTGTCTGTTGCACTCTGTCTGTTAGACAATAGAAGGGTATGACAAAACTCTAAAGTTAGCAACTAAATCTTTTCATTTATTCCAGAATTACATACACCTGTGAACATAAGCTGGTCTCCAATCAGGGAAGTTCATCTGAGAGAGTGGCTTTTTCTATTAAAAATTCTATAATTTCTCTAGTCTTACCCAGTCATTTGATCTCTACATTAAATTATGTGACCAATACAAATAAATTATAAGCTGATATTGCCCTTAGACATAATCAATCTTTTATTTTCTGGTAAAGCAATTTATAATTGGTTTTATCTAGTTTGTTTTAAACATCTCATAATCCTATTCTTTAATTTATATCATCTTAAATCTCAGTGTCTTTAAATATCATCTATCATAGATCTACTAAATGTTCTGTTTGCTCTCACCTTCTGAAGGTTACTGCTTGCTCTGAGTATTTATTTATTTATTTAAAATACAGTTTTATAGCTTCTGAAATATTCCATAAAAAAACCTGATTTTTATTTTTGTTATTTTTTTGCCAAAATATAATTCATAAATAATAGAATTGCAGAATAGCTTGGTTTAGAAAGGGGTTTAAATAGTAGATGTACTTTCAGACCCCTGCCATTGGCAGGGATACTTTTCACCAGACCGTGCAGCTTAAGAGGGTCATCCAACCTGGCTTTGAACACTTGCAGGGATGAGGCATCCACAACTTCTCTGGGCAACCTGTTTGAGTGCCTAAGCACTGTCATAATGAAGTGTTTCTTCCTAATATCTAATCTAAACATACTCTTTTTCAGTTTGAAGTGTCTTCCCAAGCCCTAAGTAAAAAGTTGCTCCGCATCTTTCTAGTGGAGTCCCTTCAGGTACTAGAAGGCTGCAATTAGGTCACCCCAAAGCCTTCTCTTTACCAGGCTGAACAACCCTAACTCTCTCAGCCTTTCCTTATAGGAGAGGTGCTTCATGCCCCTAATCAACTTGGTGGTACTCCTCTGGACTCACTACAACAGATCAATGTCTCTCTTGCACTGGGGGCCCCAGTGATGGATGCAGCACTCTAGGTAGGGTCTCACCAGAACAAAGTAAAGGGGCAGAATCATCTCCCTCAACCGGCTGGCCACGTTGCTTTGGATGCAACCCAGGACACAACTGGCTTTCTGGGCTGCAAGTGCACATTGACAGGTCACGTCCAGCCTCTCATCCACCATCAGGCCCAAGTCTTTCTTTTATTTTTCAAAAATGAAAGCTACTATTGCAAAATGGTTTACTTATATTTCTTGTAATTTTATACATTTTTATTGTGGTCTGAATAAAGGATGGAGGCTGTTCACTTGGTACCCTTGTATAATTTTACAACCCTAGTAAAATTGGGGAAATTAAATTTAAAATGTGTTTATGTTTCTTTCAATTTAAAATTGAGTAACATTAATTTTTGTGGATCATCACAGACTACTGGAATACACTCTGTGTATACTTTGATCGACTGCAGATTCATATTCCCAAAGCATAAATCTGTTACACAGATTCTCATTAGATATAAAGGAATGAGAACAAAAACACCACCCATTGAATAGATAGTGAAACATGAAATTAATAAGAATGGCTTCTATGCTGCTGTAATTTTTCTAAAGTAAAAAATGTCTTTTAGTATGCAAATCCTTTCCATATAGAGTACCACTCATCTTGTGATTTTAGTACCATGAAACATTGCACTAGGAAATACAATATTTTACTTTCTTTCACTGGGGAGAACAGTTTAAACCACCCATGCATACAATCAATGTGATAAAGGAGAGAGCACATTACTGTAACTTTGACATTTCCCCATGTTTGCTAGTAAACCGATGGAAATGCAGAGAACAGCCTGCTTGTTCCAGACCAGTCTCCCTACTAAATTTAGCTTGAAGTCTGCTTAAATTAAATGTGGCTAAAGAATGCATACTTTTCTTCACTGTGAAGTTTTCAGATCTATCACAAACAAGTTAGCTCACTGGAGATGGGATGCAGTGCAAACCATCAGGAAGGCATCCAGGTACATGATAGGAATAGGTCCAGAAAACCTCCAGCTGTTTATGCAAATTCTGATACTGAGTGGCTGGCACCTTATCAAGGACCAGAGGATCAGTGGTATATTGGTGTACTCTTTTAATGTGTAATGGATGTTTACTGCATCACACAGGAAAAATAAACAAAAATTCCCATCAACATTTAAAGGATTTGCTGAACTGGGACATGTAATAGTGCCTCATCTACTCTTATTCAATTAAATTTCCCCAGAGGTTATACTTTGCTATTGCAGTCCTCTATCTCTTCAGACTCAAAGTATTTTCTTTTTCTCAAAGCAATTTCTGAAATGGAGCCACTTATGGGGTGCATGCTGCCAAAAGATCTCGCATTTTCTTATGTTTTTTTCCTACAATTTGACATTTGAATAGTTTTCTTGGTATCTACTTTGTGGTTTTGTTATTTTTAAAGAGAATGAACACATACCCTAAAACATTTTAAATGTTTCTGTTTAATCACATGGAAATTAATTTATTTCTGTATTATTTTCTATTTTAATTGCAAGGAAAGTCTAAAACTATGCATAAAAAAAAATGGATCTGAAATGTTTCTAGCTCAAAAAATATCTCATAAAGCACTCAGTCATTGGCAAAGTATTTAATTTTATTCTGGGGACACGAAAACCAAGACAATAACACCTGGAGAATGAAAACATAAGTGTTTTTCTAAGTCTCTCAACTGTGCCTTGTCATAGATATTCCCCAGCAGCAAACAGTACTGACTGACTCTCAAATAAGAAACTACAAAGCTGCTACTTTCATTTAAAGTCATAGTAGGAAATGAGAAATGTTCAGGCAGATACCATTCCTTTGCTGTAGAGATAAAGTTGTGGGAGGGATTTTATTTGCCATAGAAATGAGAATCTTATTTTCCTTCCAAATGTCTTCACCCTGTTCATGCCTGTTATGTATATCAAGATATGCATTCAGATCACTTACTTAGCATGAAATTTCATCACAGCTTTTTGGGAACATGCTTGCACTAAATTTGCTTATCTAAAAATTGATGAATTGGAAAAGGGTTTGGTATTTTTTTAAAATAGGGGCACTAAGATATTATCCAAGTTTTCTAGTTAAATGATATAATGGATTTTAAATGCAGTGTGGAAACTGCATACCAGGTATTGCTTGTTCACCTGGTATAACTAAACCTCTGTTCCTCTCCAAGACTAACATTCAGTTAAATAAAGCATTCTTTTCATCTGGTAGAAAAACAAGGAAGAAACCAGAAGCATTTCTTTTTATACCAGTTTAAGACATTCTTGAGTGGCCTTGTACATGATCAAAATCAAACTTGTAACATGCTTTTCATCTTCCAGAAGAACCTGACAGCATTTGCGGTTGAAGTTTCATTTTCCAAGATAAAAATATACTGTAAACAAAATTCTCATGTTTCCTTCTGGGCTTGTTTGGGTTTTCTTTGTTGTTGTTTTATTTGGGGTTTTTGTTTATTTTTTTTAAACTGTGTTTGTTTTATTCACTTTACAGAAGTTTCTTAGTACCTTACATGAGCGTGGAAATGACCAAGAGACATGGAAATTTCATAAGTTGCTAGTTAGTGTTCTTATTGGAATTGATTAGTGTTCTTACAAGTTGCTTCTGGCTTTGTCATGACGTCCATGTCTTATGGACTTGCTTGTTGGAATTAACTAGGTGGTAATGGAAAGGAGACAAAGTTTTAGTAGCAATGGAGGACAGTTTCATTCACATTCATTCATTATTTGAATGTTATCATATGGCACAGTGTTGATCTCAGTTCTAAGAGGGAAAGCACTATTTGTAACTGTACTTAGCACCACATTTTTTCTTAATTGATAGACATATACATAAATATTGATATGAAGGAATAAATAGTTTTCTTGAGAGACTCCTATAACACAGAGAAAAAGATTAATTAGTTGCTATAATAACTATAATACTGGTCTCAGTAAGGGAAAAACACTTTAATATGTGAAAGAATTTGCTTACTACTAAAGCATTTCCCCTTTTTATCCCCACTTATACTATATAATCACTGTATGGGGGAGAAATTTGCAGTGTGCAACTTGCATTCAATGTAATACTTGAATACTTTTAACAGCATACAGTTATGTAAAAATATTTATATGGAAGGGTTCTAAGTTATTCCTGATTCCCTGAAGAAATTAATGTTTTTTACAGTCTTAGTAAATTATCTTTGCTCTTTCAAGGCCTTCAGGAAGATGTTGGCTTATCTTTCTGAATTTTTGATTTCATGGCTGACTAGTTATGAATTTAAGTTTAATATGTAAAGAAAAAAGAACCTCAGCATTTTCACCTCCAAATCCCTCTTTGCTCCCTCATGCTCTGATTACTGTGTAAAGCAGTAATGTTTCAGACCTGTAAGCAGGCCATCATCTTCTGCTCAGACTTTTAATTGATGGCTAACATCCAAACTATACTATTTTCATGATATCCCTACAATGTAACCTTTCCTTTCTGTTCCATAGTAAAACCTATGGCTTAAGCTTTTATTGTCCTGGATCTCCCCATCATTTGGCATGTGCAATTTTCCTATTTCTGAAAAAGAGCAGTTCATGTACCACTATTAAATCAAATCATCACCTCTAAAATGTTTTGCTTACTGTTTGTTTTAAATGACTGTCATGACTGGCCTTAAAAAAACTCACATTGTTAGTGAATTGCAAAAAAATTGCAAATTCTTACTAGTATGTTAAAAACCTGATCATCATGTTTTCTTACAACACAGTACTATTTACACAGTAAGCTTGAAGCTTGTTATGTATCTCTTCAGTGGTCACCTGATTTAAAGGTTGAAAACAACTGTGTAAGAAATTGTTCCTTTTTATAGCTTTAAAATCTATGATAGAATTTTCTCCCCCTACCAAAACAGTTTGGGAGCTAAATACACAACTCCCCATTACTAGCTGACGAAAGAAGTGACTGCTCGAGATTCCAACTTGATTGTTGGGGGGAGCTGAGGGGAAAGGAGGAGAAGTTGTGTTTTTGTTTGTTTACCTCTGTGCTGGCCTTTCACCTCGTTTCCAGAGGCTGGTGGGAGCAGAAAAGTCTTAGAGGAAGCACCATTTCGGCTTTGGTCTTCTTTCTTCCCCCTCCTCCAACCCCTAACTCTGGGCATTCTGTGCTTCAGAGAGAGAGTCACGGATGCCTTGGATTTGCTACAGACCGCCTGAGGGTGGTGACGGTCATCGACAGAGGAGGGGCTGCCCCTCTGCCCCCTGCCCCACGCTTTTTCTCCCGAACCAAGGACGGGGAGAGGGTCTGCACCCCACCACGGAGAAGGCTCCACCCCGTCCCTTTGCACCAGCTGTGACTCTACACGGGTCCATCACAAAGGGAGCAACCCGAGCCCCGTCTGTGTCCTGCGCAGCCCCTCGGCGCACCCACTGGGACGCGGCATCGCCCCATGCTGTCCGTAAATATCTGTGCACCCAAAGGGAGCACAGAATTTCGTTCAAAAGTGTTGATTAGAAACTGATTTGTTCGGTTCTGCTTTTTGTTTTTGTTTGTTTGTTTGTTTTCTTGGTCATATATGTATATATACACACACACACATAAATTTTAGTTGAGAAATGTTAGCCTTTCTTCATATTTTTCTAATTAAAGTTCGTTCTAAGTTTACAGGTGTAGGGCAGGTTTTTTCTTTTGGGAAGGAAGCCCCTTTTTTTTTTTTTTTTTCCTAGTCCTAATAGACTTCTTATTTTTCCTCTAAACTAAGACATTCTGGAAAAAAATAATTATAAAATTTACCTCTGAGTTCACTTGCTTTAGGAGCACACATGCCAGTTTCAATAGTCTATTGTGTAAGATTAATCAGTAAGGAAATCTGATGATAGTTAGCTGAAAGTCAAAGATTAGCATTAAATTATAAAGACAGAATTTCCTACAATACTCTATTCTTACCAAATCTGTACAAAGATTATAGTAGTAGTGTTGATAGGATAGCATTTTTGCCTAAAGTTAATGGAGATAAACATTCAACCACCCAAGATAGTGAGTTGACCTTGCCAGGTGCCCATTAAACTGCTTTATTATTCCCCTTCCCAGCTGGATAGGGGAGAAAGAGTAAGATGGAAAATTACTCATGGTTTAGGATAAGGCAGTTTAGTAAGGCAAAAGTGAAAGTTTGGGCACGCACAAGCAAAGAGGAAAGTAACAAGGTTTATTCTCTATTTTCTGGTAATGGGCAATGTCTGGCCACTTCACGGGAAGCAGGGAAGTGGTTCCTCAGCAGGGAAACATTGTAACAACTAATGTCTCCCATTCTTCCTCCTCTCCTTAGCTTCTATATCTGAGCTGACATCATATCATATGGAATAGCCCTTTGGTTAGTTTAGGTCAGCTGGCCTGGTTGTGTCCCCTCCCAGGATCTTGCCCTTGATGAGGGAGGGGAAGAAATGTTGAGAGACAGTGCTGATGCTGTGCCTGCTCTGCTCAGCAAAACACTGGTGTGTTATCAACACCCTTCTAGTTACTAATGCAAAGCACAGCACTGTGACAGCTCCTGTGGGGAAATGAATTCCATCTCAGCCAGACCCAATACAGACATTTTGTGGGTTTCAAAATAATTAATCTTTAAAATTATTATTTTCATAGAGAAAAAAAGGAACTGGAATAACTTGTTCTTGTTTACAGACCTTCCTACTCTTTAAATGCACTGCCTTCATTTGAAACTTGTTGACCCAAAGGAATCCTAGCTCACTGCTTAGCTTCTTCATCCAAGTTAGTTACAAATTCCAAGGAACTATTTCCAATTTTATTTGTTTTTTTTGGTTGCTTTGGATATTCTGTGACTCCATGAAAGTAGGATGTTTTTAAAAAAAATTATTTATAGAGGTATTGAGTGTTGTTCGAGGTTGAGAAAGGGACAGGATTTATTTTGTTTTTCTTCAGTTCACATTGCCTTTTTCCTTTTTATACTTGTTCAAGAGAATTCACACATTTAACTTGGAGCAAGACTAATACTGTATATTAACAATTTCAAACCACTCCAATGTATAACACACTTTCAATGCAGAATTTTGCAAAGGCCTAGCAGGAAGTAAGTGCTTTATGTGTTACTGCCCTCAGATATTTGGGACATTTCTGACTTATTTTTCCACTCTTGAAACCCTCTAATTACAAGAAGTTTAAATTACATTTCCAGGGTTAAAACTTTGTTGCAGGCATAATATTTGAACATAAGAAACTGAAATCCATTACTGTCTCAGAGAAATATTTAAAGGTTAACCATGGTTAGGAATTTCAAATCATTATTAGATTAAGCCTGTTGCACTTCTGTCACACCACTGAATGACACAATCTTATCTGGTACTTTGTACTGAAGCACGGAATGGCTTGACCTTTCAATAGGTAAGATATTGATCTGCTAGAAGGCTCCACACAAGTCTTGTGAACTGCCTAAGTCTGTTTAAGTCTTCAGCCGAGAATTCTGTCCCTGTTCTGTGAGATACATCTCATTCTTACTAAATATATAGTCATTTTCTCTTTAGTTCTCTGAAACTGAAGGACTTAACAAAAGAAAACTTTCTTTATGAAAAATCAGTATTCCTAACATTATCTTCTTTGCTTGTATGATTTCTTTAGAATGCAGTAAAAGTCCAGGAAAGCATTATTTTCATATTCCAACAGTACTTTTGGTTCAAAGAAATTCCAGATTGAGGTCTGCAAAAGGGTGAGGAGTTTTCCTAGCGAAGCAACACATGACTGCATTCCTATCAAACTTTCAAATTCCAATTTCACTTGAATAATTAGGCAAATGCTTGCAAAGCTTAATCTTTGAGGCTGTTTGGTTTCGGTTTAGGTTTTTGGAGTTTTTTTGCATTTGGTTTTGAAGAGTTTTTTGTTGTTGTTTTTGTTTTGGTTTGTTTGTTTGTTTATGTTTATTTTCTTTTTCTTTTTTTTGAGGGTTGATGTGAAATTAATTCACCGGTTCTTCCACAAAGACAGAACTCATTTCCATACAGGAACCTATAATTTGTGTTTATGTGCTCCTGGTTTGCTTTTCTTGAGGCACTATTTTTAAGGAAATGGTGGGTTAGCACATGTGTGCAAGTATTAGAAGCCAGGCGTGCTTTTATTGCAGTCATACATCTTTAGAAACATGTTTTCATAAACAAGTGTTGCAAGAAAGGCTGTTGGGTTTACCAAATACACATCAGAACAGAGCGTATTCCAGGAATTAACATACTGTAGTACAGAAGGAAAGAAGGGAGCTAACTGCTTCAGTGATACCCACAGCAGCAGGCTATAACAACAATAGCAGTATCAGCAGCTAAATATCCTTTTTTTCTCTCTCCACTGTTTTCAAATGAGATTGAGCATATGGGTACGTAATTAAGTTTATTTCATTAGATCAGATTAGAGATCTCCAAACATTCATAAAAACAGTTCTCCGCATATAATGGTTTATATAGGCTTCTTAAAACACCGGTTAACATATTAAAAAGAACATATTCATCTTGAAAAAAAAAGTCTTATACCTGCAGAATTTGCAGATGCCTTTTTAATGATCACAATGACTTTCACAATTTAATGTGCAACTGCATAATGTGATGTATACTCCTATTTTGTTGTATTCTCCTGTCCTCACCTCAATAAAAAAAATCTACTCTTTATGCCCTTCTAGCAGTTAATTGGGGCAATTCCCAAGGTGTTCCAGGAAACCAATTTTCCTTCAGTTCACACATGCAAAACAGACATTACCTTTCTGAAACATAATTTTTTTTCTCCCCAATTTTTTTTTCAACTCTAGCTTCTTTTCCCAGCTATCCCACCAGATTCTGAAACCTAGATTCTTCCAAGACTAAGATGACAAATGAACTAAAATAAATTTTATTTATTTCTGCATGCAAAGATCACTTTGACTCTCATGAAGGTACCTAACTTTTACTACATATAGCCTTAAATTTCTAAATCCTAAAAACTTAACCATATGTCACTAAATTTTTTTTCAAAATCAAAATTCCAGAGTGGGAGAAATAGGGGGTCCTTAAGACATTATGTCCGACAAAATCATGACTGCAGAGCATGCAAGAAGCTTGCATTCTGAAAGGTTTTCTTATAGGTTATAAAAAACTTTTCCACAGCTGATACCTTGCTACTGAAACCTGGAGTGGAATATTAATTATAGAATTATATAAGAAACCATGTGTAGAATTATTTTCTTTCATTAATCTCAATATACCAAATGTCATCCAGGAAAAGCTGTATGGTCCCTGTTCCATATGTTATGTGTTCCAGAAATGTAGTGATAGCATTTCTAAAGGAGATAATATGCATACAATTTTGCAAGTACAGTAGTTATAAAGAGAACTAAAAAACAAAGAAGAAACAATTTTGAAACGTATTTTAAGTCAAATTCAGGAAAGATTACAGCTAAAAGAGAAAACAAAACATTTTATTTAAACTTCCTTCAAAAGTACATGATGTTTTGGCTTTTTGAATCTTAGAGTTTGAAAAACAGTCATGACATCTCAAATTTTCTTGAGACAGAAATGTCTACTTTGACCAAATTTAATTTAATTCTGAAGAATATAAAATATATAGTTGTATACTGCATTTTGCCAGGATTGTAGTTTTTCTTCTTTGTATCAATTACTAAAAGTACAAATTACAAACATTATCTTAGAAACTATTCCTTATTTTCACTCTTTTAATATGAAGAATTTTGCAGGGCTATATATATAGGTATGGGGAATTGATCATCCCAAACTAGCAGGAACACTTAGAAGTCTCTTTAGCCTTTCCTATTTCAAAACTAGTAAAATATTTTGTTTCATCCCACAGTGATTTAAAGCCAATGGTAATGAAAAGAGGGAAAAAAAACCCCTGGCTTTGGCCTGAGTTATTCAAGGTAATCAGGCACTGATTGGGAATGTTCTGTGGTATTCTGAAGCTGATAGTAGAAGTTTACTATTTTCCTATCGCAAGAAATTATATTAAAATATTTTCTTCTTTCTTATGCCTGGGGGGCGGGGCAGGGGGGAAGTGAAAACATATTCCCAAATGAATGGGTTCTTTCCAAACACAATTAATATACTTCTTGTTATTGTTTTACCATCTTAGGCTTTTTTACCTATAACACATTATAGTCAATAGAGAAAGTATGAATATTAGGAGGCCACTCTCTTAACGAACAGCTGAATTCACTAAAAAGGGGAAGATATTTGGAGTGAAGTGAAATCTCGATTTTTTTCCAACTCCTGCTCTCTATACTGTTTTCATTCAGTCATTTCATTTCCAAACACACTGTCAGTCTGGAGAATATGATAATTCTTTTCACCACCCAACATTACGTATATACTGCATACATGCTGGACAACATGGTTTTGCTTTAACATCGTTTTTTGTTAGTGAACCATTTCCTTTTCCTACATAAGGAATTACATCTAGAAAGATTCTTCATGTCAGCACCAGATGACATGTCAGAGTCTTACAAGAATTAGTTAGAGAACATCTCTGTCTCCGAGGTTGCAGACATTTAATCATTTCTTCACTATTCTGGGCAGCTGCACAGTGACCTCATAGTCATCACCTGCTTCTGGGCTGTCAGCCACAGTACTTGGTAATATAAGGGGTACTTTGCATGCTGCTTTACCAAGAAGAAATGCCACTAACTGTGACAACAATCCTAATTAGTTGTTGAAATACCATTGTGAAGATCTGTCACCAGCGATTACTCGTCTCTTTAATGGTTCCTTCAAACAGAAGCTCTGTTTCAGCTATTTAGAAAACGACCAATATCATTATCATTCCCTGAGGGGCTTATCTAAGCACTCTGAAGGATTACTGTCCAATTTTACTTTTAAGCAACGTTGCAGAACTCATGAAATAGACACTTTTCAGGGAAAAAATAAAACACAGCAAGAATTTCAGCCGCAGGAGGTTGGGAGTAGTTACACACCTCTAGGCAAACTACAACAGCAATCATAAGGAAAGTATACTCTGAAGGATAGAGAAGGAACAAGATTTCAAGAGAATAAATCAGTAGGGGATAAAAAATAAGAAAGGATTAGGTTCAGAACTAGAAACCACACATTTGATTTCCAGAATTTCTGTTACTTTCAAAAGCTAAAATTATATCACAAGTTGGATGTGGCCTGACTCAGTGCAGACCTGTAGGACAAATCTCTGTTATCACAGACAAACCATGAACAGCTGTTTGTGTTAATAAATAATTACTAACAAATGTAATATTAAGAATTTAGAATGTATTACCATAAGTTATACAACCTGTTTCTGTTAGCATCGTATCTATAGTCACTACAGATGTTCCTAACTCTGTAAGTTAATGCCTAGAGGATGAACAAGGTACCAATTTAATATCCATCCCTGAGACAGAGAAAGATAATTTAAATAACAATAACAAAAAAGCCTGAAGTTTGTAATAGAAATGTCTATATCAGTCACTGATAGACCCATTATCGCAGGCTTATGTGTAGCAATAGGTACTAACAGTAATCAGTAGCAACTGTATCAGAGGATATCACCTCAAAAAATACATAATAAAAAGTAAATAAAATACCAATCAAATTATGGTTTACCTGTCTATAGAACAGTTAATTAAGTATTTTAAATTATCATTTATCTTATATTAGTAGATTTAATAAATTTTAAATGATATTATAGAAATCTTTACATTGTTTTGAATTGTTAAAAAAGTGTAAATTAGCTCTCATGATACATGTTATTAAATGTTGACAAAGTTAGTTTCCATTATTTGTATAAATTTCAGTTATTTTAAAGTTATCTTATTAACTCTACAGACAATGTGTATCCATAGGTAATTTTCTTCTAAGCTGCAACTAAAATTAAATCAAAATTTGCCAAATAAATGCATGCTCTAGTAAAATCATCTTGAAAAAATAAATCAGAGGAAAAATGTATAGGGGTTGGTAGGGGAAAAAAGGCAATTTTGGTATCTACAAAGGTTTAATTTCAACAAATACTTATTTACCATTAACATCCTTGAGAGTTATACAGCAAAATGGGAAAATAATGTCCTCAAGTTATATGACTCTATGTGAGCTCAATACATGCTGCATGCACCACATCTTCTGTGGTTCTGAGGAGAACTTAGTTTGTAATTCCTTTTAAAAACAGAACAAAAAGCTCTCTGAAAAAACACCAACCAACCAGTTAGAGGAATTTCTTTGTAGTTAGCAAATATTATGTACTTCAAGTAGATATTACATATATATTATTTTCTTCAGATATTAGAAAGACATTTCCATTCCCAGTATTATTTTCCCAAATCTGTTTATTTTGGCAGACTTCCCATTCTGGCTGTATTCTCCACTCCTCCTGATCCTTCTTTGTAATTTCCAAATTCTTACTGTCTTTCAGTTCCTACCTTTACCTGTGTGATCTCTCACCTTGTCCATCTCTCTCATTCTCTCTCCTAGTCTATTCTACCTGCTTGATGTAACCTTTGCAGCATCTCTTAGTCATTTTCTCTCTTCTCCCAAGCTCCATGGTGGTTCACTGTCCCCTTTCTTTAATTTATGTTTATCTCTTGGACAGCCAACTTCGCTCTTCCCTGTCTCAAAGACTTGATCTCCTGGTCTTCATCCTCAAACACCATTCCTCTTTAGCCAGCCTACAGTTCTTATTCCTTCTAAAATCTCAACCAGAGCTTTCTAACCATCCCAACATGTAAGTACCAGTGAAGAGATCTTAGAAAACACAAGGTTTCTCACAGGGTTTAAATCTAGCCTGTAGCACATAAATTTTGGAGGTACAGGGCAAGTCACTCCTGCCTTACCACCAGTGTTCATTCCTGTAGTAGGGAACGTGCAATGGTTCAGCAGTTAAATAAACCTATGCAAAAACCAAAAGTTTTACCAGATAAAGAAAAAGACTATGTCCCTGACAAAGACTGTTCCTTTTAAGGATTTCAAAACTTTCCTCCCTCAAAGCAGGAAAGTTACACAGATTTTCAACCATTACCCATTTTTAAATTAGAAGACTAAATAATGTATTTTCCCAATACTGCAATTTTTAGAAATTGGGAATAAGGAATGTTTCACCTTATCCTAAAGGACTCTGAGAAACTTTTCTATAAAACCTGGAAAGGGACTGCCTCCTATTCCCAGGTCATTGCTTAACTCCTTATCTGAAAGGTAACATATAGGAATATACAATTGTAATAGAAATCCAAGTCATTATGATAGTTGAGCCTGAAATAAACAGACAAACAAACCCAGTAGAATAAATTTTAGGTTAATTCTAGATGCTTTCCTTCATCCACTTTTAGAGCTAGGAGATTTAAAGACAATCAGTCCAGGCATTGATATCTGATACTAGCAAAGAACTCTCCGGTTCCAGGCATGCAGGAAGAAAAAAAATCTTCACATAGCAGAAAGTACTAGCTGAGGAACTGCTGAGGACTACTATCATGCAAGGCTACTGTCAAGAGATATTGAAGTGTTTCTTTCCAATTCTCTAGTATATCACTGATACCAACACCTGCAAATATGGTATATTTGGTAGTAGTTCACATTATGTGAAAACATCCATTCCTGCAACATTATCATTACAAGACAAGGATTAAAACATTCTTGGACTTACATTGCAATATTGTTGGCTTGATGACAGTGATTTGTTTACTGGTTTCTTTACAGCAACGTTATGCTTTAATAATATTGACTGATGTGAGGTTCTCCCAAACAATGACATAGCAACATTGTACCTACTGCAGAATTATGCGGTAAATTCTTACAGGTAGGAGGTCCTAAGGCATTGCTATGACCAAGTTTAATGAGAAACTATTTTTCTGCACAGTGCTCTAACTTAAGTATTACAACACCACTCTGGGTCAATCAAAGGCAGAGAAAAACACCAACAAAAGAAAAGTAAGCCCCTATATTGTATTCCATGAGACTCAAGTCAAAGAGCTCAACCTGATGTGAAATAATGCCTTTTTTTTTTGTATTCTTGAAACTGTAAAACCAAACAACTCCACTTACTATTTTAAAAGGCAAATAAACCCCATCATATTTCAGAATTCTTACTACATATAACATTTTTCATTTTCATTGGCTGAAAGTTTCACATATTTTACATGTCACATTTGGCATTAATTTGTGGTTCTTGTGCTCCCAAATCCATGACTTTACACAGGTCAAACAGAACATTTAGACTTATTGGCTTAAATGTATCTTTCTATAGTGTTTCCTCCTTCTTTGTTAATTTCAGACAGTTCATGTATCTCTCTTGTGAAATATTATACAGTATTTAGTCATTACAAAAGTATCCCTCTTTTTAAAGAAAAGTCCAGTATAAATTCTTGTGAAAGAATATAAATGATTGATTTATGTAAGTTGTTATGGATAATTTCTTATGAAACACCCTCAAACAAATGGAGAAGGAAAAAAAATTTGGCTTTTGAAAAGAAGCTGTGAAAGATAAGGTGATATAAAATACAAGGAAAGATCTACTCTTGTCCAGAGATCACATTCAGTAATTAAAACCAGGAAAGATTTCTGTAGGTTTGAGATAACATATAGAGGTTTTCATCAGATTGGCTCTGAGTGAAGTATCAAAGGATCACATCAGAAATTTGAAACCAAAGGAGTACAGGCAGACAGCAGATTCCTTTTTTTAATAGCTGCTTACCTCTCATTTCAAGATACCCAATTTGTAAATCCAGTTGTCAGGGCATGAAAATTTTGAGACTTCTGAAGCAGAAGTCACTTAACCATCTGGCAGATAGGAATTAATGCTGAGGAATAAAGCTTCTCTGTTTCATTTCAGCAACTTGTTACATAAAACAAGTGAGCAGAGACACTGCTATACAAAGCAAGGAGTATATAAAAAAAGTCATATAATTTAGCAAGTGTACGCAAAACAGCTCACCCAATGACAGCTACAACAAAAGAATAATCCTGTAATGGCTCTTTGACAGTTTATTTTCAGTGCATATGCTTAGGCAGTACATACTGTTTATTTCCTAAGCAGCTTAGAAGACAGGAGGTAAGTAGAATGATGACTATAATTCAATATAAATTACATTTGAATAAAGTTTGGGGTCTGACTTAAGCCCTTAAAAGTCAAAATATATAAGTCTCCAGTAACATCCTTTAGCTCAGCTGCTATCCTTATTTTCTAAATGTGGAACACTCTCTTATCACAGACTGCCACACCATTGGACAATGTAGAATTGCTATGAGGGAAGAATTAGTTCCAGCAGCTCCTGAAGAACAAGATTCCACACCACAGGCAATTTGACACAACTTGTAAAATGTTGTTTTCTTTTTTTTTTTTTTTTCCCCACAGTTAAAATAAGTGTTTATACCATCACTTGTTTTTTCAAACATCTATTCTTTCATATTTACCTGATACAACTTAACAAAACTCAGTGGATTTGTATCTCAGTAAAACAGTATTATCTCCAATTTAGATAGCTGCGAAACAGAAGGATTATGTAGTTTGTCCAAACAAAAAGTTACCCCAAAATATCAGTGCCACAATATAGCATTTTACCAGAGCCTCATGAATTCCAGGTAAACCCTTTCAATGACTTTAAGCTTTTCGATGTTATCAAAAAACACTATTTCAGGGAATTGACGTAGGAAAATCCCACTAGAAAATTTAAAAAAAGTAAAAAGAAAAAAATTTCATCTTCAGAATTAAGTATTCCAGTTTCTTATTCCATTTCCATTAAATTATAAGCTAACAAGGCATGAAGCCATCAAGTGCAGCATCGTATTTCAGTTACGGAAGCTGGAAACTGGTCCTCCACATCTTTGATGAATTATGGTACTTGAATGAGTATCTGTCACCGCAAATATTAATTTAAGGGTGAAATGTGTCAATCCGACATTCAAGGATTACGCCCAAAGACTGGCACAATAGGAAAAAATGAGTCAGGTTAATGCAGTTAATGAACAATTTTTTTAAAACTATTTTAATTGTTTAGTTAATAGGGGACTAGAATGCCTTCAGGTCTAGACCTCAGAGACAGAAGGGCAGAGGAATGATTACAAGCAGAATACAAAGTGTATGGCTGAGANGAAATCGATAACACATCGTCTGCTTGTCCATACGATGAACATTCATGGAACTTTCATTTAGATAAGTTAGGGGAAGATTTGATAAATGCATGGAAGAATAATCCATCTTAAACACAAGAAACTATCACAGGCTCAGGAAGCACTGGAACTGAATCTTTTTAGCGCTAAGGTTGCACATCAACAAAATCTGCATCTTACCCTGTGGTCTTCCTTCTGCAACTGTTGCTACACAAGATATTGGTTTTATATGCATTTGATTTCTAATACACTGCTTTTTAAAGTAACTAGAGGTATATGAATAAAATTAGAAAAATATGAAGAGAAATAATTAATTTCTATGGTGACCAGTACACTCATATCTCTTCCAAAGACCCTAAGTTTAAGAAACATATATGTCTGGGAGGAGGGGATGCATTGCTTGTTTGTGGTTGTTCAAGGTTTTTTTTTAAGAGCAACCAATTACATCTTTTTAAACAGCTTCCAGTTTTGTCTCCATGCAAATTTTATGGCAATATCTTGACTTTAAGATTTGATATGTTATAAACTCAAGACTCAGGATACCATGTCACATCATGTACATGACATCAGTATATGAGACTGATATAAAGTGTTAGCACGAGGCACAAAATGCTACTCAGCATGAATAAATTCTCGGTAAAGAACAGCTAGAAAGTACAGTACCAACAGTATCTCATTAGTATGTGTTATTGTAAGATCTTCAACAGTCCTCCTACAGATTTTAGTACTCAAATTATATAATAAATAACATCAAAATACTTTCTTAAACCCAACCAAGCCTCTTTCCACTCTGAATAATATACTCGACCTGGTAAATTAAAAATAAATTGAATACAATTTTTCCACTTTCCAATAGTATCTTAAATCTTTAAAGGTTTTCAAATTCAGTTTCAGCAGCTAAATTATGCTACATCTAAATGGCTTTTGCTTGTTACAATATTGTTTTGCTAAGTGTAGTCAGGTTTTTGTTTATTTATATTTTTTAATTTGTTTTTTCCAGCTTCCAGGACTGCATGAATTTGCTGTTGTAAACGGGCATGGTAGCAATTTAATTGATAGAGTTCAGTCCTCTCTGCCAGAGGCAGTTTAAATTTAAGGTTGTAAATTGACAACTTTATTTTACTTTTCATGTCCCTGAACACAGGGTAAGTTATGATAGTTTGCTTTCCCCAAAAGATAACATGAGGAACTTTTCTGTGAAGGGGTTAAAACATTCTGCAGGGAGACATCACTATCAGATAGCATACCAACTTTCTCTTTTTTATGCTGCTAGGTTGGAATCTTTTTCTCTGTAATCTGTGATACTAGGAAGAGTATAATCAGCAGCAATTACTAACTTCTTAGGCAAGAGCAGTTACCAACTTGCATACACACTTCGCTATATTGAAACATCACTGGGAGTCACATGGAGAAGTGACAAGGAGTGAACAGGGGAAAGGCAAGAGGGAGACAGGGTATAGACACTGATTCTGGTTCAATGATAAATGAATGTTACTGAAGGAATAATCTCAGGATGGGAGGAAACAAATGAGATATTTTTAACACTAATGAGATGGGAAACTTTATTTCTTGACTAAAAATAGAAATTCCATTGCTTATTATTTAGTGCTAGAAAATAATAATGTAACCAGGCTAATAAACTCTTCTACTCTGATTTTACAACTTTGGACTCAGCACCAAAACTTTCACATATGGCTGAGTTTTATTTACTAAGTGACTTAAAATATAATATATAACTAGAAGATGAACAGTTATGTGCTTCTGTCTAGCACATACCCAGGGTTAATTAACACATACCCAAGTTAATTTATCTTTGTGATATAATTCAATTTTACAATACCTGTATCTTCTTATTGTTATCCTAATGAAGGTTAAAAAGATCAAAAGGAAGATGAATTAATGAAAACACAAATCAATCAAGAAAACAGAGTCATAGATTACCAATAAAAAAGAAACAATATGCCAATTCAACATGACTGATGTTTTGACACATTTTTCCACCTTTTTTTTTTAATTAAAACCTCCCCCCAATAAAACCAACCAAACAAAAAAACAAAAACAACAAAAAAACCCACAAAACACCAAAACAAAACAAAAACACACACACACACACAAAAAATAGACCAATGTTATATTCACTTAATTAATCAAAATCCTACAAAGTACCTGCCATTTTCTTATTCCTCTTGAAAAAAAACTTTCCAAGAGCTTGTTAAAGTCTGAAGACAACTTCAGTAACCATAACCAGACCTTGAAATGGAACATGATTTTACTGGTCATCTATAGAACCATATCTGTCTCTTCTGTACTACAACAGCAGAATGATATTGTTTCAGTGCTACTGCCTTCACACTGAAGAGGATAAGAAAGAGAAAAATAGTGACGCATATGCTGAAATTAAGGTTCATATTATTAGATCTGGCATATCCTCCCTCCCAAAACACATATGAATGGTTGCTATGAACACCAGAAGTTAATCAATACTGTGTGGAAAGATATTATCTAACTATTTCCTGACAGACTATTTGACTTTCAGCTTCAGGTAGCAACCAAATTAAGTTAACAGGGAGCATATGGACAGTAACAGCATATACAGATATGACATGGCCTCTTTAATTTTTTTTATTGTCATAAAGTCCAGAGAACTCATGAAATTAACTTGTAACAGCAGAGTGACATCAATACATCCACTCAGTTTCCCTGAATTGACATGGTGTATTTAGGGAAAGTATTCCCTGTCTGACTATCTGGTCAGTTCCTTTAAGATATTCCCCATGAAGAAGGTTTAATGCTTAATATCAAATATACTCATTTATAAACATTAGATGTCTGAAAGGACAATTTAGCAGAGAAATACAGTAGTGTAACAAAATTAAAGTGCAACTACTCTTAATATAGAAGGTATTAATATATTTTATTGTATAAATTATATAGACAATTATAGAAATTTAGAAATCATATAAATATATGTCTTCTCAGATTTCCTCCATCTTGTCAAACAGCAGTTACTTTAGCAGGTTGGATTTCAAGGATCTCTATTTTCTTGTCTACCAATATAGCTGCTTCAATTAAAGGTTTGCTGGGCTTTACCATACCACCTGCTTTGGAGATAACCTCTTACATTCAGGCAGTTGAAGATTAGGACAGCACAGAGAATGAATGTGAACACTGGAAATCAAAAGGAACTGCAGGTTGACCACTACAGTACAGCACACTGACACAGACAAATCCTAGCTCAGAGTATCTTGTGTGCTCCTGTCTGACGCTGTATGTTTGAGATACAGAAGTTTCCTAAGGATCTGCAGGGCCTAATCATTAGATTGTATTTATACAGCACAAATATGCATGTATATGAATTTACTGTTATCTGTAGATAGAAAAGGTGGCCATGGTGCATGCTTTGCCCACATCCAACTGTCTCCTTAGGGAAATCCTGGATATAATAAGGCAAAGGGACTATTTTAGATCTCAGAACACAAGTATGCTGAAGTCCATACCTCTCTCTCCCCCAGGTCTAGACACAACTAGAATACACTCCAGACAAGGCACTGCAATTGGCAGAGGAATGTGCCCCTTACTTCCAAGGCTGAACCTACAGCACATATATACATTTTCAACTATGAATACATTATTAAAAAATTATGAAACACAGAGAACAAAACAAACTAGGATAGTCCATCAATTGCAAAATTATTACAGTGCTTGGTACCTACTATAAAAAATACAGCTACAGAAAACATGCTACAAGAAACAATTGCAAGGAAGTCACATGAGAAGGAGATAGTGATTTACAGTTGCCATTCCCTCCTTCTGATTATTTGGTGTCTGTTACACCATGTACTGCACCCAAAAAGAACATAAGCTAGATCTTTCAATTACAGAAATGTAAAGTGAAGCTATTTTGAAAAAGAAGAACTGGAACAGTCATAACTTATGTTGGCAAACACAACTTAAAACTTTGACATCTTAAGACACTTTAAATGAAATTTGGAATAGGTCAGGTATGCAATCAGGGTGAAATTATTTGTCTCAGACAACTCAGTGTTGAGAGGCTCACTTGCACTCAAGCAGGGGATGTTTATTTTACCTTTTATGTCCCTCCTCATTGCAGGATCATGGATATATCCAACACGGGTATACCAAGCTACCTCTGAATGTATGTCCCAGAACCAGAGTGTAACAGAGCACACTACAGAATCCATCAAGCAGGCTAAACTTCTGCTATTTGAAATCTTGAATGATACTTAGCCCTGTTAGGCCAGGAACCCATCTGAGGGCTGAATTTTGCCTGATGATTAAGCTAACTGATGCGATAACACAATACAGCTATGCTTAATTTAGATATCAGTATTGAAAATGAATATTGTTCTTTTCTGTTGATACACCTAACTGGGGTTTCTAGCATATTTCAGTAGCTGATGCATTTCTGAAATAAGAATCCTTTAGGTTGGTCTATTATAAATCCTCTGTATAAATTTAGCTAAGGTAGAAATGTAAACAAATATTCAAATTTGATAAACTCAGACTGAAATGTATATTCTGAAGAAAATAGTCTCAGTGAAGTCCTACCCTCTATTTTGTGCTTCAGAATGGAAGCGGAATAGTGTCTGGCCGGCTGCCCCATCTCAGTCTTGTCCCCTCTGCCTCTTTCTTGTCGCATCTGATGCATTGAAAGCACATCTAATTCAGCATGGCAGCACTGTAATCTGGGCTGCTCTCCTTCTGGCATATGTTCCTTACTCCTCTTTCACAGAAGTGTATCAGTGTCATGGCTTCATTCACTAGATGGCACCTAACCAGAGACCTGCTGAAACACAGCATGGATCTAACACCACTCCAGGAAGGAAGTGTAAGGGGCTTTTCTCCAGCAGTGAAATTCTTTTACTGTCCTTAAGCATAAAACCGATATGACATGTGTTATATGTTTGGGAAAGGTGCAAACTATTCCTTCCAGTGTGACTTTTCAGTTAACTATTTTCAAATCCATGGCATTTGCTTAATTTTCTTACTGAAAACCTTTCACATTTTCACATTCTAGCTGCCCCAGAATCAAAAAAAGCATTTATGCTATTTTTTTCCCCCTTGGTTCCTAAAGATTTGTAGTAGGTGCACACATGAATAAGAAAGCAAATGCGCATTCAAAATGTGGTTTATTTGTAATAAAATATTACTAGTTAGAAGAGAAGACTCTTGGAAACAACATAAAGTTTATTACAGTGGCTCTATATTTCCTAGTTATTGTTGTCAGTTACTTTATTAATAAAATAATACAGTTTTTTTTACAGTATCACCTTAGAAACTATAACAAGGAAATTAGTTTTCTAAGATTCTTAAGTATTAAAAAAAAAAAGTTAAACATTGTACACATTGTTCTTCTGAATGACTGAATTTTACCTTCATAGCATAAGTTTTCCTCTGTGCAAGGAGAATTTATTGAACAACACTAGCTTTACTTCTAAAGCACTGCTAACTTGAATAAACCTCAATGTTAATTGGCAATGTCTTACTAAACCCAAACAATGTTAATGCTAAGTTAAATTTCAGTTATCAGCAAATCCTATCACCTTACTCTTTCACCTTCAGCAACTTTTAAACAGTACTCTTCAAGGAATGTCTTTATGCAGGCACTCTGTACTAGAATGGAGAATACTTTCTGCACACAGCCCGAAGACTCACCACAATCACTTGTACTAATTACAAGCCATAGGGAATCCAACCAATCTGTCCAGTTAACCTGTTCTGGTTGGAGTGAGTTGGGGGGAGGGGGGAGAGGGTGGAATGTATGATTTAAAAAATGAAATTATTTATTTGAACTGAATTATTTTTAGTATTGTCATTTCTGTCAAGATAAAGCTAGATATCTAAAAATAATTTTTCCTTCATAAAGGATTGTCATTATTTTTTGTTTGCTCTTAATCAGGACAAAAGTGGATTGTAGGATTTCAAGCCTACGTGAGCCAGATGTCTTCACTTTAATTCTCATTTATCTCTAACTTCACCTTAGTTGCACCTCCGGATATATGCCTTCAAAATAATTATCCAAAATGCTATTATCCACCTATTGGAAAACTATGTAAAGCCTATTGTAAACCTCAGAATACAAGTGGTAGAGATACTCAGAGATTTGAAGAAATGTGGCTGGACAGAATCAGAGGCCATCCAGGACCATATCCACCAAGGCAAAGGCAGCAGTACAATTTTCAGTGAAGAAAAATATTCAGGGTAGCATGCAACATGGAAAAGGAAACAACGCATTTTTCCCATGAAGAGGCAAAGTGGTAGAGGCATAATACCAAGAAAACAACAGTGACTGCCAAGAAGTAAATCGGCGTGTATATGCAAAGTGGAAGTTAGGTGAAAAAGAGATCTATTAAGGTTCTTGTCTTTCAATTCTTACACTAAACCACCTACAACTCCAGAAAGACTTGACCTTCTCTTTTGCCTTGAAGTACTTCACCCTTTTATTTATATGATTATAAATTATATTTATATGATTGCAGTTGTCTGTAGTTAAACTGCTTGGGTAGTTTTTTCATCTTCTCAGCTGAGTATAACTGTGGCCTCAGTATCTTGCCATATTTTATTGCATTTAATTACTCTTATTTAAAAAATTAAACAGGAAGATTTCAGAAATACTCATAAATTTCTAATTATTTTCAAGGGAGTATAACTGCTTTTTTAAAAAAATAGGAATAGTAATTGGAAATTTCTGATACTCTCTTCACCACTTTTTTTTCCTCATCAGAGTTCCACATTTAGTTTTGTCAAACATTCTCCTTAATTGTTTTGGAAAGCGAAGTTTTACAGTTCTACAAAAAAAAAAAGTTTCTAAATTTACTTCCTTAGCTGATGAAATAATTGCATAATACTTAAAGGCAAATTATCCAGTGTCATTCACTGACCTATGCCATAATGGTTAAAATATTCATGAACTACTTTTGAAAAATAATACAAACTAATTAAGAAATTAAGTAACTTACACATGGACACAGAACTATAAAATATATATTAGATATGATACTATATATATTTGGATAGTGACTATATATTTCTGGATTGCATATTATTTTTTAAGGAAAATAGCAATAATAAAGGAAATATATATATTATAGGAGAAAATATCCTTCAATATTAAAGGATTTTGAGGATAAAAACGGTGTTTTCAAACTTCTGTTCAAGCAGTGTTGTGATAATAAGTTATTGCAACAAAGCTACTTCTAATTGAGAGAAAGGATTTATTCAGATAGGATAAGCAGTGCCTACAAGTCTTGCTAGATCATGGACTAGCGCAGCAAAGAGTGAAACTGTTATTGCTAACAATGTTATTGTAACAAGTTCCTGGAGCAAGAATGAGCTAGAATTTGTAACACCAGAAGAGGTCTTACCCTTTGCTGCCCCTACTCTGATCTGTTTTCTTCTACCACTGTGAATCTCTTTCCCTGAGTGCCACTGCCTGGTGTTTGCAAAACTGCGTGATGAACTGGAATAGCGTAATAGCACACATGGAGAAACAACCTCTTCAAAGCAGTTTTAACCCAAATCGGTTCCCAGGGTAGTGCATGGCTGAATAAATACCTGTGTCAGCACAAGGATGTTATCAGTGAAATGCATGGAAGAGCAGCAAGACCTATTCTGGAAGAAATTTATGCTCATTTAGGCTACAGAACTATGATGTAGTTAGTCACCCAGTTACTTAACAGGAGCAGCAAGAACATTATTTAATTGTCAATGAAATCTGCAAGATCATCTACTTATCTGTCCCCGAGTAACTTATTTATCTAACACTGTGTATTCTACATATCTGATTAACAATTAAGATTTTTTATTTACAGATATGTCTATGACAAGTCTATTAAAAAGAAAAAAAAAAACAAAAACAAACCAAACAAACCAAACAAAAAACAAACAAAAAA
>VXAU01002436.1:888516-959963 GCA_013399695.1 Formicarius rufipectus | reverse complement strand
CTTCACGCCCGGACCTCCCCGCCGCTGTCCCCGGGCCGGGGGGTTGGCATGTAATAAATCAGGGAAATGCTAATAAAAAATAAAAAACCCAAGCTCGGGCGGGGCGGGGGGACGGATCCCCCTCCCTGCAGCTCCAGCCCTTCCTCCTCCTCCCCTTCCCCCGACCGGGAGCCATCTTGTAGCAGCAGCTCCAGGCTGGGGCATCGCTGCTGCAAAACAGCAAAAAAACCCTCTCCAAAAAACCAAAAAGCCCCCCCAGTCTAATATACACATTTTTCCGACTATGATGATGATGGAGATTGTTCCCTCCCGGGCGCGCAGCACCATTCTCCCAACGTTTTCCGCATGAAATCCCAGCCCCTTTCTTTACTCCCTATTATTTCCTCCAAAAGGGACCCCCCCACCCCGCATCTGGGGAAGGGACGGAGACACCGCAATGGGGGGACTGCGAGTACCCCATGGAATGTGGGGGCTTGGCGGCCGCTCCCATGTTTTCCCCGCAAAGCTTTGCCGCAAACGCCGCTTTCTCCGAAAACACTGGGTTTTATTTAAAATACTCTCGAGGCGGGTTGTCCCAGGAGCAGCCTCTGCCCATCCCGGTCCCGGTGCCCCGGGCTCCCGGCAGGTTCCCACGGTGCCGCCCGCCCCCGGGCCGCCCCCCACCGGGGAGGGGGCACCCCCGCCCGCCCTGCACTGCTCGCTCTGCTCCTCCGGCTCGCCAATTGTGCTTTTTCCTTAATTTTTCTTTATTTTCCCTTTATTCCCTCTGTCTTTTTCCCTTCATTTTCCCATTTTTTAAAAATTTGTTTTGTTTTGTTTTGTTGTTTGGTTTTGTTGGTTTTGTTTTGTTTGGGCAGGGGTTTTTTTTTGGGTGTTTTATCTCTTTTTTTATTTCCCATTTCTTTTCCTCTCTTGGCCACCCGGACGAACACGAAATTCCCTGTGGCCGCTCCCCCCTCCCCATCCCCACGGGAGCGGGCAGGAGGCGGGGGAACCCTGCGGAACTCACAGCCCCCCCAGCCCCACTCCGGGCATTGTCCCCCCTCCCGGGATGCAGGTAGGACAGAGATGGGGGGGATATGAATCTGGGATGGAGGGGGAGGCTCTCGGGAAAGGTGGGAGCCCACCCCCAATGTATCTCCTCCGTTTTGGGGGGCTGACAGGGTTTGGGGGTCACACACGCTCACCCCTTCATTGCCAACCCAGCACTCGAATTTGCACCCGTGGGCTGGGCACAGCCAGTGGACCCCCATCTNCACAGCCGGGGGGAGGGGGGATGCTGTGCATCCCTCCCGCCCGCTGTTTTTAACGTGCTTACTACACGTTTCCAGGGTGTTTTTGGAGCTATATTTAAAGCGTGCAGTCAGTGGCTGGATTTAGAAATCCAGGCATAAATCACATTAAAACACGGACGGCGACGATCCCAATGCGTCGGCAAAGCTTTGCCCTGATTTCTTTCCTTCCCCCCATCTTAAAAGCAGAATTGAGTCCGACAGCAGCGTCCAATCCTCTCAAAGAAAACCCCCAAATAAAAACCCCAAATAAAAGGCTGTGGGGACAGAGGTGGTATTTAAAGGCAAGGGGGTCCCTGCTGGGGTTTATTCCGATGAATCCATGGGGACTTATTCATCGATTGGGGGGACTGGCCGATTCCAAAACCTGGGGTCTCTCCCCACCCCTGCCCCTTGCCTGCAAGGAAAGAGCTGCCATCCACGGAGAGGGGACTGTGGGGTGCACAATTCCCATGAGAAGGTGCCCAGGGAAACAGCTTGGGAACTGAGCGAAGAATTTCTGATTAATGACCAGAACAGCTCGGGATTTCGTTTTTCTCCATAAATCCTGGCTGATTATAAACCTCTGCGCTCTGCCTGGCTGTGGGCTTCGCATGGAGAGCGGGGAGCCCAAGAAATCCCCCTCAGCTGGAGGCTGCAGCATCCTCCCAACATCCCACCTCTCCTGATCCATTGCCCCACTGGAACAGGGAAGAAGGGAGAAGGGCCAGGGAGTGCATAGGGATGTGATTGGTGCCCGCCCCCCCCCCAATTCACAGCAGTTCTCATCCATGCAGCTCTGGGGTTTGTAAAGCCAAACATCTCCCAAACCACAGTCTGGTTTTCAAGTCCAAATAAAGCCTGGGTTTTTTTTTGACCTTGCCCAGCACTAGAGGGTGGGTGTGAATGCACAATCCCACCCTGTTTTCCTGCTCTGCCACCTGCCTGCTCTTTTCCCCTCCAGATCCCAAGCTGGGACCCCCAGTGCCAGGACCTGCCCTGTGCTGGGTGCCCTTTGCTTTTCATAACCTCCACCAAGCCCCTGGTACAAGGATTTTGTCACAGTTAAACTGGATCTTGGATACATCAGGCTGTGTTTAATTTTTTTTTCCCCATATCCCCATATTATTTCCCCTTATTATTACCCAATAATAAGTTTTTTTCATCCAAGATCGGGGAGCTGGGTGGAATAAGTAGGGAGGAGGGCTGACATGCACAACCCATAGAATGCTTTGACAGGAGCATGAACCCCAAAGCTGTAATTATTGCCTGCATTTTTGGCTACGGACTGGCTGCTAAATTGGTCGTAAGGCACGGAAATGGCAGTTACACCTTTCAGTGGAAAAAATGCAGTTTAGTGGAGAAACGTGCCTGGGAAACCTCCCCAAAACTGCAGTCCTCATACAACACCTCAGTGTTACAGGTTCTGCATTTGGGAGTTCAAAACAGTCCTCCATCCAGGTGAATGGGAATGCTGAGCTCTGAATGGCAAGACCTTCTACATCAACAGAGTAAATTGGGAATTTTTCCCTTGATCTGTCAGTTGTATCCAAAATACCCTCCTGGATGCAGGACACGAGCGAGCGAGAGGCAGGAGCATGTGCTATTTTGAGGTTCAATATAAAATTGATACCCTTGGCTTCAGCAGTTCTCCATAGCCCAGCCCACAGGAGCTGCAGGTACTTTCATATGCATACAAAACATTTTAAAATGGAAAATATTCACAGCTGCTCTCGCTGTTTTGATGCGGGGGGGGAGGAATCGCGGGGCATGTTAAGGAGATATTAAAAGCTGTGGTTTGAAGCTCCTAAAGCATTTACTCAGCGGGAGAGCCAGAGAAAAAAGTTTAGAAGTTAACTGCATACTTGTGTGCCTTTGCTCTGTCCTTCTTAAAATTCACCTCTCCTATCTGCTTCTAATTTAAACAAGCAGAGCCCTCCAGGAACTGGAAAATCCAGATTTGCAGCATCTCCCAGGGAAAGACAATTTCCTACGTGCCCCCCCAGCACGAGGGTCCTGCTGGAGGTTAAGCTCATGAGTGCCTTTGGTTTTGCACCAAGTTCATCTCCCCCCAAAATAAAAGACTGGGAGAATTCTGGTGAAAACTGCACTGATGTTGCCAGCTGGTCCCTGGTTTAGTCCCATCCCTCTTCCGGAGCCAGGCATGGATTTCACCACTGCTGTGGGTGTTGAATGCTCATCCCCACACCGTGCCCTGGGCCTGCTTGAGCTGCCCCGTCTGAAAACAGGGTAAACCCATCCGTCTCCCCGGGGTACATTATCGTGGCTTAAAATTAACACTCACAAATGTGTTTTCAAATCCCTTCATGAAAGGCACCAGAAGCACTAGGTGTTAGCAGAATAGATCTTTCGCCTTTTAACAGCTGTTAATTGCCATTAAAACCAAACATGCACTGCTTTATTGGAACAGCATCTGAATTTCCATGTTGCGCGCCGATGTCCGCCCTCGGTCGTGCTCTCTTGCACGTGCCAGCTGCCTCGACAAGGTGTGATGGACAAATCCTGTCTCACTGGTAGTTATCTTGCACCCTGGGACCTATTTTGGGGTCTCCTGAAGCCAGGATGTTTCCTTCACCCTCCCCACAATGCTGGGAGTCGTTGCACCAGACCTGCCGTCACTGCACGGAACCCCAACACACCCTCCCTGACTCGCGGCAGAAAAGAAGATGGGATGCAAAACCTGTTCCCAAAAATACCCTGGAGAAGCAAGCAGGGACCTGCCCGTGAGGAACTGGGTCCCTAAGGCTGAATCCAGCCCGCAGCTGCCAGCAAAAGCACGTGCTGGGTGTCACAGGGATGGGAATAGCCTTCTGTGACGAACACCAAGTAAATCAAAGTCATCCACAAGCAGAGACAGCGGAGGGATGCCAGCTCTGCCCTTCCCAGCTCCCTTTGGGGCCTGTTGAATCAGCGCCATTCACAGCAGCCCTCCATCACCCCACAGCAGCCCTCCATCACCCCAAAGTCCAGATCTGGGACTGCTGCCTGAGAACAGCCGAGCACCAGGTGTGGGAGAAACCCTTGATGTTGTGGTAGGAGCTTTCCCCGTGTCCAGGAAGCCACTGGCTCCTCATATCCCTCATGGGTACTTTATGCACCCCTAAACACCCAGACCCACCTGGGAGAGCCCCCGCACCAAGTACCAAACTGCTGGTGCTAAAACAGGTGAGATGGATTCAGCAGGGCAAGAGAGGAAAAAGTGTCTGTGGTTCCAAGCATCTTGTTAGACCCCAGTGTTTCTCCCCAAATCCCAACACAAAGTTGGGGTGTCCATGGCTGGCTCCCAGGGATATCCTATCTCCTTTCCCATCAGCCCAGTCCTCTGCAAGGGGGAAGGGGCGGTGGGACAAGACGAGCCCTTTCTGCTCCACAAAGCTCATCAGCCAGCAGCTCTGGGCTTATAATTATTATTTCCTTAAAGACGAGCCGAGCAGCTATAGACAAAAAAGCCCCCTCTTGTCGGAGCTGGAATTTGATGTCCTAACGACTGTTTTTGTACCGTGCCTGTTAGAGGAAAGAGCTCGGCAGGAGGGGGAAAGAGAGATTTAATTATAGAGCTGCATTGTGATTTTGCACACATAGCTCGCTGTTGTAATCAGGTTACAAGTGTATCTGATTTTCTTCCCTTCCCCTCCCTCTTCCTCTTCTTTCTCTCTCTTTTCTTTTTTTTGCTTTTTTTTCCCTCCCCCTTTTTCCTTTCGGTGGTCCAAATTAGTAGCTTTTCTTTGGGTGTTGCAGAGAGGAGCTGTTATTTGCCTTCACTGAAGATCTCGATCAAGGGGACAACGTTTCCAAAGAACCTGGGCAGCTCTTTGCCAGAGGCAGCCTAAGATTTCCAGCTCCAGCAGAAATCCCCCCAGGCTTTGCTGGGCACTCACATCCCATCCTGGGGCTCCCCTCCTGCCACCACAATAAGGAGGGACACCCATATATATTATATCTATCTGTTCCAACCAACTAATGCTCCCCAAAATTCTCTCAAATCCAGGATTCCCTCAATAAACTGAGGCTTGTGAAGAAGAGGAGAAACCCATTTTATCCCCATTGGGGCAGGAAAAGGAAAAGAGAGGGGAAAAAACCCTTTTTTAAAAGAAACTTTACATTTTCCTGAGGCAAGTGATGCTGGACTGGAATGGGGGACTGTTGTTGAGTTCATTTAGGAATCTATTGTTGTCCATGTGAATTCTTTTTTACATTTCAAATAACAGGATTATTTCCCCAGGGGGTAATATCCTCTAATTTGAACACAATAATGGGAATAAATTACTTACTTAGAACTAATAACCACAGCCTGATTCCAATATATATAGGAACTGTAACAGCTTTGGTTAGTTAAAGTGTAATTGTGTCGACGGATGACATTTTCTTTCAAAGGAATCTGAATGACTTTTAATTAAATTTTCTGGGGGTGGGGAAGAGAGGGAGAGATACACTGGGAGTTCTGGGCCGCTGAGGCTGTGGCGGGTCCCAGCCCTGGTGCCCCAAGCTGAGCTTTGCCCCAAGCAAACTCAGCCCTCAGTTGTAGTTTCCAGACTAAGAACAGCACGGGGAAGAAGGAAACCAGCACCAAACCCCATGGCCCAGCGGCGGAGGGATGGTGGGATGGAGAGGGTGGAGAGGATGAAGAGGGATAGAAGGGACAGAAGGATGGAGCCCAGCCCATTTCCTGAGCTCCATCCTGGCAGAGGGCAGGGCAATGCCCATATCCTGCCCCGAGCACCACTGCACTGCCTCTGCCTCTGTGGGGGAATGCAGGGGCTGAGGGAGGCACCAGCAGCCAGGCAAGGTGGCTCTGCTGCTCATGATGGGGTCATAGAACCCCAGAATGATTTGGGTTGGAAGGGACCTTAAAGACCATCTCGTTCCACCCCCTGCCATGAGTGGGGACACCTTCCACTGGGGTCGTTCCAAGCCCTATGCAGTCTGACCTTGGACACTTCCAGGGATGGGGCAGCCACAGCTTCCCTGGGTAATCTGTGCCAGGGCCTGCCCACCCTCACAGCCAAGAATTTCTTCCTTGTAATCTAACCCTGCCCTGTGTCAGTAGGAAACCATGTCCCCTTGTTCAAGTCCCTCTCCAGCTCTCCTGGAGCCCCTTTAGTCACTTGAAGGGGCTTTAAGGTCTCCTCAGAACCTTCTCCTCTCCAGGCTGAACACCCCCAGCTCTCAATATTGCCTCCTCAGCCCAGGGGTTCCTCAGGAAAGGCAGTTCTGCCCGAGGAGGACCTGCACCCACAGCTGTCCTTCCCAGCTCCTCATCCCAAAACTGCCCTGCAAGCCCTAGGCTCTGCACGTCTCCTCACCACTGCCTTCACTGCCAACCTCTCCCCAGGTTTATTTCTGAATCAGCAGCACGAGAGGTTCCCTTCAGAGGTGAAAAAAAAAAAAAAAAAAAAAAAAAAAGAAAAAGCATCTTTCAGCTGCAGTGTGCAGAAAAGCCAAGTTCCTGCCCCGAAATATCTCAGAGAGGAGCTGCGTGCTGCTGCCAGCAGCTCTGGCCTCCTCCAGGACTCATTTTCCTCTGTTTATCTTGAAAATATTTCTGTGCTGAGGTCCCACCCCGCGTGGCAGAGCCCTGTGAGGCCGCCTCCAGCCTGACACACGGCCTCTTGTTTATCCACAGCCAGTTTTACAAATAGCTTATTAAGCCCAGAGGTCTGTTTGCTGGAGGAAAACCTCACGGAGCAGCTCCTGCAGCCCCCTCTCCGAGGCTCCTGCCAGCTGTGCCCAAAACCCCTCTGACATGCACTGAGTGGCTCAGGCCTCTGGCTGCAGACATCAGAGTTGGCTCCTGATTTAATAAAATAACCAGTGTGTTGGTGGTGGAGCTCCCACCACCCTTGTCCTCTCCTTGCTCCCTGGGCTGATATCCTGCCTGGGATTTTGGCATGGCACAGGGATGCTGTGGCACTGCCAGCTCGGGTTTGTGGCAGCAGTGGCAGCTGCCGTGTAGTTTTTGTCTTTTGCAAGACCCCACTGCAAGTGCTGCTGGTTTGGGGGGGCTGCTGAATTGGTCGTGCTTTAGGGGTTGCTGAAAATATGCCCAAAGCCTTGAGAGATGAGGACAGCTGGATGCTGCATACAGTGGTCCTGGCAGGAACCCAGTGGGACCACGTCTCATATTCCCTGCCTGCACCTCTGCTGGAACCCCTGGAACCCCCAGGAGGGAGCTCGATGGAGGGTTTGAACCCACAGCAAACAGCATCAGGGATGTCCCACGGGCCTTGAGCCTGACCATGGGCACCTCTGTGTCCACAAGGTCCAACCAGCTCGTGCCTCAGCACCTCTGTCCTGGGAGGAGCCCAGCTGTGCCCAATCCCCACAGCTGTGTCCCAGCACCACAACTTGGGATGCCCATGCTGAGCATCCCCTCCCCAGGACCCCCTAAAGCACTGCTCCCTGAGCACACAGAGCCCCGTAACACAGCAACATTCATGCCCTGGCTGTCGAGATTGAATTACCTGCCCCTGGAAGAATAAAGGAGGCATTCAGCCATTTTTTTAAAGTCTTTTCCCCTGCCAAGGCCAGACACCGTGGTGACGGTCGAGCACAGAGGCAGAGAAACACGAGCCCTCACCTCTCCCTCCGAGCGTGACCCCGACCTGCCCCACGTCCCCCCCTTCTCCGACCCTTTCACACCCAGGGAAGCACATGCTTTGCTCACCCGTCATGAGCTCCCTTATCTTTTAATAAAACCTTTAAGAGCAGAAGTCAGGCAATGCCGGCACAAAGGCAGCTCAGCCTCCTCCCGGGACATTAATCATTTTCTTTGACACGTTTTGCTAATTAGCCAAAGCGTTTGCCTCGACAGGGGAGAAACTGGGGCCTGGGAAAAAAAAAAAAAAAAAGTTCATTGCAAGAAGGGGGAGAGGTGGAAAGGGAGGAAGAAATGGGGGAAGGAGGAGCTGACGTCACCCCTGTGCTATCCGGCATCCCTGGGCATCACCTTGCTGGGAGAAAACCCAGTCCCAACCCCATCCCGAGGATTTTGGGGCAGTGTGATCTGTGATACACATTTAACCTTCCCCATCCCACTCCTGGTTACCCCATCACTGAGCTTTGCAGCCACAGAGGGTTATTTGAAACACGCTGTTTGAAGGTTTAAGTCACAGCGTTATCTTTTACACGGCTGTTAATCCTCAGGACACATGTTTCCTATCAGCCCTTGATATTTAACATACAATAAGTGTCTCATTAAATCCCAGGGACTGGCTCCACGCAGACCAGTCACCCCAAAACCTGCCCAGGGGGTACCCCAGCTTGGGCACTGCTTTTGTGTGTACAGTGTGTTATAACCAACAGACAGAGAAATATAGCAGAGTGAAGGCTCCTCTGCACAGGAATTCAGCCTTTAAATTGGGTTTTGACCCCCTGGGAAGCCACTTACATTTTTTTAAAATATGCTATTTTTAAGGGGTTTCTGGCAATGCTGTAGTGATCAGAGACAGAGAGGGGAAAGACCAACTACTGCCCCACTGTAATTTCTTTTTCCAAGAGGACCTGATGGGTTTTTGAGGACAGAGACCATAGAGAGAGAAATTCATAGTGAAATCATTCCAATCCACCACACTGAAAAAATAAAATCCCAAGGAGAAACCATCATCTGCTCATGCCTCCCTCCAACCCAGCATGGCAAAATATTGACTCCTGTCCCATTCCTGAACATCAGTCCTCCATCCCAACTCCTTAGGGAAGGGCAGGGCAGAAAACCACATGATACAATCCCCTTTTCTCCACAACACCAAGTGTAAGGACAACCAAATGGGGTGCTAGACCCACCCATGGGTGTCCCCTGCCTCCAGCCACTGGGCCATCCTCATCCACGGGTACAAGGGAGTGAGAGCAGCATCCCAGAGCCACGTCAGCCCTTTGGGGAGTGTTAAAAAAATAAATCACAGCTCTTTGCTCCACTCCAGCACAAGTTTCTCATTGCTGTGGGATGACACACACTGTCCCCTCCAAAACAAAACGCTTTATTATTATTCTGTTTCTAATTTGGGGGTTGGAAATGATTTTCCATCCCAGATTCCACACTAAACCATTACCTCCCCAAAAAAAATTACTAATGTGCTTTACAGAGAGCAGTGGCACGGTCAGTGCTTTGTGAGGAGAGGGTGAAGGTTTGATACACAGCACTGAGCACCAAGGAACATCCCTCTCCAAGCCTGTTTCCAAGAAAAAATGTTTTTTTAAAGCCAATTCAGTTAAATACAGAGCTGGCCCAGATTTCTGCTGTGACTGGCTGGGTCTGGGATGCACTGGTCCCACTGGGAAAGAGCTGTGCTTCATCCCTGCCCTGTGAAGGATCTGGGCAAAAAGAGGTGAAAGGTGCGCATTTGGAAAACATTGCAGTGCTGGGAGCCTGACACATAAAGCAGCATCATTCCCATTTTTGAGTGTTTTAACCCAAATCTACCAGTGGATCCTGCTGACTCCCTACAAGGCAGCAAGAAACAACGAGGTCCCACTTCTCCCTGTCCTGCCTCGCCTCGGGGACAGTGAGGACACCCAGAACAAGCCAGGCTGAGTCCCCAGCCCTGTCACCCCAGCTTGTGCCACGGACCTTGTGGAGAGATTTGGGGGGGCCCCGTGCAGCCGGCAGCACTGGCAGGCGTGCCGAGACCAGCACGCAAGGAGCTGGTGGAAACCCTCCAAGCCTCCTCCGCCGTTGTGTAAGCGCCGCTCAAAAATACTAATCCCCAAAAAATTCAGCCCTGGGAGCGTGACCAGGCTGCCTCCCGGGCAGCCGGCACAGCATGGTTTGCACAGCCAGCCCTGCACACATCCAGGGGGGGGAATGCCTTCAGGTGAGCGAGCTCCGCAGGAAGGTCGGGGTCCCAGGCGTTTCCATGCCAAGGATCCTTTAAAAAAAAACCAGACAGGCGAGCGGCACGGAGGTAGAATCCCCCGGCATGCCGAGCGCCGCTGCAAAACAAGTAGTTTTTCCATGAGTCACCAGTGGAAAGACCAGATCAGGCATCCCATGGGTGGGCTTGGCCGGAGCCGGCTCCTCATCCCCACCACGGCTGCGAGGATGCTCAGCGCGGGGGATGCAGCCCCGTTCGCTGCACCACTCTCGGCCCCAGCTTTCCTGAGGCTGCTTTGGGGTCATGTTGGGATGGATTCAATGGGATCGCCAAGCGTTGAGGGTCCCCAGTTGTAGGGGTGCATCCTGGTGGTGTGTAGACGTGGGAAGTGGGGTTTGGTCTGTATGAGTAGCGCAAGATTTTCCTGACCCCACCCCCTCTCTCCCCAAACCGACCCTACTACATGGAGAGCAAACGCGTGCCCTTCACTGTGGCCTCGGGGCACCTTCATTGCTGTGTCACTGTCCCCCGCACTTCTGGTGTCCCCTAAAACCCTCAGGGACTGAGGGAGGCAGCGGCAGAAATAAAAATAAATAAAGGAGTGGTGAAGGGGCACCACGGAACAAACAGGTTTGATTTATCGGTGGCGGGAAGGGGCAAGTGTGATGACAGGCAGCGCAGGAAGTCCCGGGGACCGTAAATCCAGTGGGAGTGGATAAAGTCGATGTGCTTCCATGCACTGCGTGGGAGGTTACGGGGAGGGCGGCGGGTAAAGTTTAGGGAAGCCGGGGTGGGGTGGGGATATTTTTTTTTGGTTTATAAAAAGGCGGCGACAACGGGGAGGCGACGCCGCAGCCCCGAGCGCCTTCCCCGGGCAGCACCCAGGGCAGGGGGCAGCTCGGGATGGGATGGGATCGCATCCTCGGGAGAGCTGGAGCTCCGGCCCCTCATCACCCGCACAGTAACAGCAACCCTGGCCGTGTTGCGGGTACAGAAACGGCACGTACTTGTTGCTGGCCGGGTTTGCTGGCAGCCCTAGGCAGGATTTGGCTGCGCAGGAATTTGGAAGCTGCCTTAAATCCAGAGAGAAATGAGAAAAGGCTGGGAGCGACTTTGTGGGCAGCGCTCAGCTGCAAAGCCCCGCTCGGCAGCAGCTCCGCAAAGCCCCGGCCGCGGCCGCCCCCTCCCGACGCGCCGCAATAGGGATGGGCTCAGGGATTCAGGGATGCGCTGCCGGGGATTGCGCCCCGTTCCACGGGGAAGGTGAGGAGGGCTCCCCGGCACACCGCCGCCCCCCTCCTCCCCCTTCCCAAAATGCTTCCTCGGCCACAACGCCCCTCAGCATCCAACCCTCCATCCCACCTCAGCCCTCTGAGGTGAGCCCAAGGACTGATGGAGATAGGAAGCTCCATAAATCCCCCTCAACTCTACCCCGGCGCTGCCGGTGGTCACTCTCACCTTATGGATGCACTGGCCAGACTCCACTCTTACCTTGGGATGGACAGGACAGCAGTGGCATTGCTGGGAAGATCCATGGTCAGCAGCCTTGCTTCCTGCTCATTTGGAGGGAATCGAGGAGGAAAGGGAATGAAAAAGAGGCAGGAAGTGCTAAGCACTCTAAAAGTCAACAATAAAAACGCAAAGAAATTAAAATGCACTCCAGAACTTCCTCTGGATATTCAAGGTGGTGATTCCCAGCCTCTGGAGTTCTGCACAAGCAGCTGTCCTCATCCAGGGTCAGTGCTGGGGTCACCTCAGCCCCACACCTATCATGAGCCCAGCTCTGGTTCTTCATGTTCTCACACCCACTTTCAGGGATCTGCCTGCTCCATCCTGGCTTGTTGTATTTGTGGGAAATTCAAGGTTTCTTAGGAAAAACAAGGCCTGTGACTGTGATGGGAGATTTACCTGCACCTCAGCTTCCCCTGTGACATCCCTGAGAGGAGAAGGTCCTGATGATGGGTGCTACCCAGCCCTGCATCACCAAAATCCAGGTTGCACCTTGCCCTGGAGAGCCAAGGAGAAGAATCCCAGTGCTTTCCACCACAGTGATTTTTTATCTCAATTAGGAGAACACTTTTAATTACAGATGCCATTACCCCAAGCACTTGCTGCATAAACACAACCTCTCCATGGGGGTTTAGATGAACTGAAATCACACACCTTCCTTAAGGTATCCATTGGGATAAGCAACTGGCTTTGCCATGATGGCAGATGGAATGGGAAACCCTGGTCCAGGAAGCAGGATTTCTACAGGAATACCCCAAACCCATCATCTTGGTGTTTCCCAGCTCTCCCCTCATTCAGGAACTCTGTGCCACATCCCCTGTGAGTCCCTATATTTGCCTTAAAGAGATTGTCCTGCCTTTTTGCCCCAGCTCAAACACCATTCTTTCCTACAGCAGCTGGCATATGACAAATATAATCCAGCATCCCAACAAAGGTTTTATATGTTAATCCTTAAACTCCCAAACTGGAGCTTCTAGGGGAAAAATCAATTCTGGTGAGAACAGGATTCCAGTCACAGCATTCCCAGTTTTCCAAGCATCTCTTTGGGCTTCTCCAGTTTTTCCATACTGGACTGTGCCTCGTGCTGCCTCTCCCCGATAAAGAAGCCCTTGAACATCACAGAAAGGGCTTGGCTTTGCTTTGATGGAGAGCTACTTTTTTGGTAAAACCTCAAAAACAAGCTTTTTGTAGGAAAAAATAGATGCTCTGGGATAACCAGGGATGCTCATCAGGGATTCAGGGCTGGCTTTGGCCCCCTAGTGTGTCCATCAGCCCCCCAAAAAAGCCTATTTTGCTCATTGCTAATAAATCCCTGCAAAGAGGGGAGGGAAAAAAAATTCCCTGCATGCCCTCACTTATGCACAGACAAGGAAATGTCGTTAAACTAAACCAAACAAACGAATCCAGAGGCAAAGAGAAAAATCACATTATCCTGAATCATAAATCCCGGAGAGGGGTATTTACAGACTGAATTGCCAAGTGCATTGGAACTGCAGAGCACCCGAAGAGCAGATAGCCATAAAGGCAGACAACGGCCCTGGAAAAATGCTTTGATTAGGATCTGGGCAGCATTCAGCCCAGATGTTCATTTGTCAATGGAAGAGGGATGGGGGGGAGGTGAGAAAGGCTTTAAATTAATCTTTACAACTAGAAAGGAGCTTGTAATACACACCATATGGGGAGCAACGTCCTTGGAGCCCCCTCGCCTCCCCCCAGCCCGGCGTGTTCGGAGCCAGGCTGGGACCCTCCGGCCGGAGCGTGTCCTTCTGCTTCACCCCCTGTTTTCTCAAACACCCTGTGAACCCAAAACCTTTCCACGTGTGCCTTTTTTTACCATGAAAAAAATAAACTGCAATTCCTCTTATAATAAAAGATCTCTTTTATTATTCTCTCTCCCTCCCACTCCCAGACCCAAATACCTGCTCCCCCCTCCAATATCCAATATCCACATGTGGTTTCTTTTTAACCCTTCCAAGATGCCAGTGGAGGTGAGGGGGAGTTGTGTGTGGAGAGGAGGGACGAGGCTGTTTATTAAATGCCAACCATTCAAATTAATTCTCCTAATGGACTCGCCGACATCATGGTGTGCATTTAAATGAACGCTTTGTCATATTTCATAGCCAACCTGCAGCTCTCTGCAGAGCAAACCTGCTGGAAAGCTGGAAACAGCATCAATGACAGGGACAAACCCATGGAGAGACAAATAAGAATTAAATACAAATCCCAAATGCAACATGGGGGTGACAAGAGAGCTCAGGAAGCCCTTGGAAATTTGGAGGTGGGGTTCAAGTAAGACCCTAGGCAGGGCACAAGGAGCTGTGTGATGGCAGTGGGAGCTTCTTTTCCACACAGGAGGAGGAAAAGCCCTCTTACTGCTGGGGCAGTAGGGACCAGAGACCCCTTGCCTAGACCAGCACAAAGTCACTGCTTCCCAGTTGGACTCTGGGCTGTGTCCTCCACCAAAGCCCCACCACGTCAGGGATGAGCCCTCGCTGCCCCTGCTCAGCTGCAGGGACCCAGTGAGGAGACAAAACCCCTTCCATCCTGCACCCCCAGCCAATGCATCCCCCTGGACCCATGATTTGGGGGCTGAGAGTGGAGCTGCCTGGCCAGTGTCCCTCCTCACAGCATGGGCAGGGATGCTGAATCCCAGCCCCTTCTCAGCAAGCTGTTACCACCGCAGAGCCAAACATCCCAGTTCCTGGCAGAGTATCCCTGCTGCTGTTGAGCCAAGCACCCCCAGGACAGCCACAGGTTACTCACCTTGGCCCTCGATTCAAGAGCTCCCAGTCTTTTCATCAGTCTGATGGAAAGTCAGTCACACACACACACAAACAGCCCCGTGTGCTGCAAGCACCAGCTATCTCATGCTCACAACCTCCCCTCTCATCTTGTTCCCTGTCTTTACTCACCTTTAAGAGCTGTTGGAGGGATTTCTTTCCACCTCTGAGGGTCCTCCTCCTTTCCTCCATCCTGCCCCACCCAGCTTCTGTGGGACCTGAAGGATGAGGAGGGGCTGGGGGCTGCTCCCCTCCTGTTGGGCACAGGGGCCAAGGGAATGGGGACTGTCATGGTCCAGGATAGGGATGCAGGCAGCAGCTCCAGCCACAAGTTTGGCAAGGGCAGAAGAGCAGAGGGAGCAGTGAGTGCTGGCAGCCAGGTCTCCCCCTCCATCCTTCCAGCTCCACTGCAGGCTGGAGGTCACTGAACACCAGTGGGCTAAGAAAACAAAACCCATAGAATCACACAGTGGTTTGGGTTGGAAAGAATCCCAAAGATCATCTCATTCCAAGCCCCTGCCATGGCCAGGGACACCTTCCACTAGACCAGGTATCTCCAACCTGGCCTTGGACACTTCCAGGGGTGGGGCAGCCACAGCTTCTCTGGGCACCCTGTGCCAGTGGCTCATGACCCTCACAGGGAAGAATTTCATCCTAAAATCTAATCTAACCCAGCACCGTTTGCAGAAGGTTCTCATTTAGGGAAACATCTGGAGTCAGCACTTCTCCGTCAAAGGGCAGCAAAGGGTTCAGAGAACAGCAGCCCTCATGCTGGGGAGGAAGAGGAGCAGGAAGGAGCCCATTTGCCTGGTCCCCCAAGGAAGGGACACGGCATGTTTCTGCTTGGTGTCTGCTGCCTGGCCTTGAGCGAGGAAGGCACCATTCCCTCTGCCAGGGAGAAGGGTGAAAACTCCCTGGAACCCCAGCCAAGAGAACAGCCCTTCCAGGTCACAAAGTCATGGGCACCAAGCAAGTGTTGGCAATGTCCAAGGGACCCACAAGGGCTTGGCTGAAGGACCCTGGGGACCCAAGGGGACAGGAGGAGCAGGGATGCTTCTGGTACACTGGTCTGTGAGTGAGTAGGGAAAAGGGTTTACAGAGGGGTAGCACATTTTTTGGGGGGCAGCCCTGTGTCACAGCACAGGCAGGGCATGTCACCCGCTTTTCCAGGTCTTTCTGAATCTTCCCCCAAGTCCTCTCAGGGTCCCAGGGCAGGAGCATCCCCTCAAACAGCAATGCCCAGGGTGCAAGCAAAGCCCTTCCTTCCTCCCTGGGGGCTTGAAGGCAAGGAAAGGTTCCATCCCATCCCACCCCCGGCGGGTCCCTGGAAGGTGGCAGGACCAGGCTGCGGTGACACTGGGCTGCAGTGACATCTGCTGGGCTCCCACTCGGGACCTGCCACCGGCCCGGGCTGGCCACAGACCCGCCGGCTCTGCACATCCCCACGCCCGAGCAGGACCTGCTCCCACACTGACCCCGGAGTCTCCAGCCGAGTTTCCAGCCCCAAGCCCACCCTGACCCTTTCCAGCTCCCGTTCTGACACCTCCACACTGCATCCCTCACTGCCAGCTCCAGGGCAAGCTCCCAGATCACCACAGCTAGAGGAAAGAGGCAGCACCCCTCAGCACCCAAACTCCTTAGGGAGGGGTCCCAGGGGGTGAACTCGATGCTTCTGAAGAGACCAAAGAGCTGAAAAATTTGCATTAAGGGAGAAAATGCACAAATTAGGAGTGGGGGTAGGGACTGGAGGCGGGGGGGGAGTTGTTTATCTAGAGCTGATTTTGATTTTCCTCTTTCAAATATCAGCAGGATGCTGAGCTGAGCCTCGTTATGCAAATAGAAGCAATTAGAGCTCACCCAGGCTCTGCCCACGTGATGGTTTATGGCACTCGCAGAAATCCTTCCTGCTGCATGAGAGGAATAACAACAGCTCCCCGTGCCTGCTTCAGCCCTGCCATGGCCAGGAACACGGGAGGGCTGCTAAAGGGAGCCCAGAGCTGGGACAACTCCCCCATAGCCACCCCAGGGCCTTCCAAAGTCCTCAGAGAAGGACTTTACCAAGGAAAAATCTCCCCCTCTTCCATGGGGGAACCAACCACACTAACAGCAAGTTCTCACCACCTCTTGGGATGGGAGAGGAGGAAGGATGGAGGAGGAGAGCATCACTGAGACAAATGCCAGAGCCTTCTCCACCAAGCCACAAAGTCAGCCCTCAGCAGGACATTGCTTCACTTTGGGACTTGGATGCACTTCGCTGAACTCCAGCAGAAAGGAAAAAGTCCTAAATTCCCTGAACTGGGTATAAAAAGCAAAGAAAAGTCACCCCACAGGACACTCCAGATCCAGTCCCAGAAAACTCAGCCCCAGGTCACCCCAGTCCCAGCTCATCTGCAGGAGGGGGCACAGTGGTGGCTCCCATCCCCATCCAGCACTTCACCTCCCCAGGGCCACGCGCCGACCTGCAGGGACCAGGCACGAGAACATAAATCAGGCTGGACTCCCATAAATCCATCATCTCCCCCTGATTTACATCCAGGTAGCAGGGAGGATTTACTAGCAGTACCTGCCTCGAGCTTCTCACTCCCAGAGGAGCAGAGGGGAAAGGAAAAAAGACAGGCTCTTTCAGTATTGATCTTGCTCCTAAATCTCTTTTTTTTTCCTCCTTCTTCTTTGGTTGCATATGGAGATTGATGAGCCCGGGCCAGCAGCTCGTCCCCTCTGAGGGCCATTTCTCTGCGTTCTCAGGGGGAGGAGTGGGCAGAGAGATGCCCACAAGCCCACAGAGGACATCACCTCATATTCATGGGCAGGAGAGAGTTCCCAGCACCTGGCCCAACAAGGAGGTACTTGCTGAGGTGTGGGATGAGGGACATCTTCATGCATGGAACAGGATGAGGGACATCATGGATCAGTTTGGCAGTGGTACCTCCTTTAAGGCAGCCAGCATCCCACAGGAACTCTGCAGCCTTATCCCCAACTCCATCCCTGCATCAGCTGTGCTTTCCAGGGCTCTTAGGTGGGAAGAGCACCCAGTGAGCTGTGTCCATCTCCCCAGACAAGAGACACCATCTCACACAGTGAGGCAGAGTGTGATTGCCGTGGAAAGATGGAATTCTGCAGCCACAGGATGGTTTGGGAGCAAGACCCTCACGCCTGAAGGCTGCCAATGTGATGCAAAGCTTTAGGAATTAGGCACCCAGCAGCAGGAGCTGCAGGCAGCAGGAGCTGCAGGCAGCAGGAGCAGGCAGGGAGCGGGGAAAGGGCTGAGTCAGCACCTGGAGAGTTGCCCCCAAGCCAGGCCATTCGTCAGGCAAAGGTTGGGAAGGAGCTTTCCTTCCGTAGCAGGGCCGGGCAAATGATTCACAGCAGATAAATAATTCACCGGGAGTTCAGCCGTCCCCTGGCAGCCGATTGCCCGCGAGCTGTTTGCAATTACCCCGTGTTTATTTGTGATCCTGGATTTTCAGCTGAATTATTCAGACAAGTCGTGGCTGGGCTGGGGAGGAGAAGCGGAGGGAAAGGAGGCGATACCTGAGCCGACAGGAGGAGTCGGGGTCGGGCCGAGGAGGACGCGGTGTTGCTGTGAGTGCAGCGCCTGCAGAGCGGGCGATGCCCGGCGGGTGGATGCGGAGGAGGCACCGGCTCGTTGGGTTTCCATCACCCCGCTCCATTTCCAGCCAAGAGCCCCCGGACATCATCCCTGGGTTTTCTGCTTCCTACCAGCAAACTTCCTCTGCTCGAGGAAGAGGAGGCAGCGCAAGCAGGATAAATCCAAATTTCCGTGCGGATGAATGTCTCCCAAATTGTTTTAATGAGGCGTGTCCCTGGCTCTGCCGGCGGGAGGGATGCTCAGCGGCTCCTCCGCAGCCACACAAGTCCACGTGGTGGGGACACCCACACGTGTCTAAACTCATCCAGAGCCATCAGCTGAGGGCTTGGCCCCTGCCCCCTGCAGGGAAGCAGAGCTGGCCTGCAAAGACACACACACAGATGGGCTTCAGGGGGAAAAAATAACAGCATAATTAAAGCAAAAAAGACGTTTTCTTGAAGGATAAAACAATGCTTCCAGCAGAACAGGAGAGGAGCAGCACTGCAGAGACACAGGGAATGTCACAGAGAGTGAAGCTTCTCAGGCTCCAGCTGCTGGATGTGCTCCTGCTCCCAGAGGGGTTTGGCTCTTCCTTCCAGAACAGAAGATTCTCCACAGCAGTGAAAGCATCAGTCTCTGGCCCTTGCCCAGGCAGCTCCCTCTGCTCTTCATTCCCAGGAGAAGAGTCTGATGAAGAAGAATCAAGGCCAGGTTGGATGGGGCTTGGAGCAACCTGGTCTAGTGGAAGGGACCTTGTTCCAATCCCCTGCCACGGTCCCTTCCAACCCAAACCATTCTGTGACTCTCTGAAGACTCAAACCATGCAAGGCAGCTTGACACCTTCCCCAAAACACAGCCGTGGATCCTCAGCCAGCAGTCAGGTTGGAATCATCTCTCATCAACACTTTACCTGGAAGTGACAGGATCCTGAACCTGCCACCTGCAGAGAGATTGGCATGTGACTCCTGAAAACACACAGATGGCCTGAAGAGTCTAATAATAATAATAAAACCAATACAATCTCATAGTTGGATATTTTTAAGACCAGCTTGTGATTTTAAGGGTTTAACTCACATTTACTCCTCAGGGCTGGCAGTGACTGTTCCTGCACTGTGACCAAGTGTTCTACTCCATTCCCATGGTGGGAAGCACCTTTGGCAGAGCTGGTAACCACTCTCCTTCCTTTCCAGGACCATTCCAGGCACACACAGTGCCCAGGGGACACACCTCTCCCTTTTCTTTTGGAGGGATGTGTCCCAGCCCATGGTGCCTCAGTCCCCAAGGATGGCACAAAGCATCCCCCTGAGCCAGGAACTGTGGCTCCCATCCTCACAGAGTGAGGCTTTGCAAGGCTCCTGAATTAACAAACCTCTCTCCATAAGCCAAGTGCTGCAGGCTCCAGATCAATGGAATAGGTAAAAAAAGAAGAAAAGCAAAATAAATTTGCATGACTGTTCCCTGACGGATGTTTGATTCCACAAAAAGGAACACGTCTCCTCTGCTTGGGCTGAGATCCTCAGCAATAACAACCGTTCCTTCTGTTTTCTCTTGAATTGCCAGTCATGCATTTCAAATTATTTTTTACAAAAGGAAAGAAAAAGAGTGATTACCTCAGGAGATGCTGACTCTGAGGCACGATCCCATGGGGAGATGTATGGGGAAGGAGGAGATACCAGAGCCACATCAGCTGCTTTCTGGGCTGCCAGAACCCCCCCAAAAGGAGGATGAAGCCCACAGGAGGGTTCTCCCACTGCTGGAAGGGACTCAGTCATGGGCATCAACTGCTGCCTTCCTCCATTTGTTGCTCCTCACCCTCCCCTGGGCCCTACCAGCTCCTGGGATGGTCAAGTGATCCTCAGCCTGCAGCCATCTCCATTTCAGCAGGGACAGCCTGGACAAATGGCCTTGGTGAGTTAATTCACCCAAATTTGATGAGGGAGTGATTCATTATGTGCTGCAGTCTGGCAGCAGTGGCAGCCAGGACCCATGGAAGGAGGGGAGGCATGGGCAGAGGTTTGGGCTCAAGGAATGACCCTGGGTACACAAGCCCAGGAGAATTTCCTCCTGAGACTGCCCAGGTGCCTTCCTGGGGCAGGAGCTGGGTGGGAAGACTGGAGATGGAAAAAGCCATTGAGCACTGGGAAGGGGAGTCAGTGGCCAGGAAATGTGATGGGACATCGAGCTCACACCAAGCATCTCTTCAGGTATCAACAGCTCTTTGGGTCCTGCCTCTTCATTCCTTCCTTGGTCTTGCTGTCCACTGCTTTGATTAAATCCCCTTTCCCAGGGTCAGGGACAAGACCCAAAGGAACCACAGAAGGAACCTCAGCACCCACCCTACCACCTCACCCAGGGCAGCCCTTCCCAGGACTGGGGTCCTCCTGAACACCCTCCCATAGTGGGGTCTCCCATTAATGCCAGAGGGTCCCAGAGGATCTGTTTGGGTGCCTGAATGCAGCTGGGCTGGGAGCTGGCAGGAGCTGATGTCAGGGACTGGCCTAAACACACCATCCATGCTGCTCCATGGGGAGCAGCCCATGGTGAAGAGAAGACCTGCTCCATCCCACCCCATCATCCCTCCCATCCTGTCCCACCCCATGGGAGCTGGCTTGCCAGGAATTCCCCTGTGTCAGCACTTCACCAGTGATGAATAAGGGAGGAATGTGGCAGCTCTGGTCCCAGAACCTCTCAGGTTTCTCCCTCTGAGATGTAAAATGAGGGCTCTGGAGAGACCAGTGCCCTCACCCTTGCCAGGGCTCTCCCCTCTGCCACCACCAGCCCAGGGGTGATAGTGACGGTGCCCAGAACTTCTGTCCCTGCATGGCCTGAGGAGGAGATGGGGCACAGCGAGGCACCCTGACACCCCCAGGATGGGGGAGAAACATAAACAACAAAAAGAGCTTCTATACAAAAAAGCAGATAGATCCACCCCAGCTGATGTGTGAGGAAAGAAAAGGGAGAGAGAGAGAAAAGCAGCAGCTGGGATTTTGGAGAACAATGTGGGGAGAAAGAAGAAAGGAGGAGGAAGATGAGTGCGGTTGGGTCGCCTGTGGTTGTCAGCCCTTTCTGGGGGGAGGGCAGTGTGAAAGTCAGTGATCAGCCAGATCTGAAAACAGACAAAACTATTTCCACATGCCAATAAAACCCCGAGCGCCGAGGGTTTGCAGGACTCTGGGGCCCCCACGCTGCCTCTAAAACAAACCAGAGGAGCTGGGAAGCTCACCCAGGCAGGAGCTGGGACGTGGAAAGCATTGCAGTGATGGCATCTGACCTTTCCTTCCTCATCACCCCTTCATTGCCTGCCACAGCTCATCCCTCCCATCATTGCTTGGTCTGCATCAAAGGGACTCACTGAAAAGCAACTGGGCAGTACAGGCATTGCTTAGTGGGGCTGGTGATGTTCATGGGTGTCCCATGTGGGTCGAAGAGCTGAGAACCTCAGTCATCTCACTTGTGACTTTGGTGGGATTGGGGATTCAATGCTGGAAGGACCCCTGATGGCACGAGGCAGCCTCTCCCCAAGGAGCCTGATGGTAGGAACATTTTCCAAACCACAGATGGAAGAGACCTGCTCCCACCCGTGCCCCCTGTGCAGTGACCTTGGCTGAGCCTTTCCCTCGCCCACGGATTAGTCACTCAGGGACCTGGCTGGAGGGGGAAGCAGCTGCCACCCTGCACCGCTATAAATCACCACCCTGAAAAGCACAGCACCCACCTCCCCACTCCCCGGCTGTAAATCTGCAGGAGCAGGAACCAGAGCCTCTTATCAGGAGAGGCCACATCACTGCCCAGCCCGGCTCAGCCCCCGTGCTGCCCACGTGGGATCCCTGGGGAGAGGAAGAGGATGCCGGGTTGCCATGAACTGCCAGCAGTGCCCGCAGCCTTATCGGCCGGGCAGCGCCTCCCCTGCCCCTGCTGGGCTCTGCTCCCACACTCGGGGCCACCTGCACGGCTCCTGTACAGGAACCACCAGCTCCGGGCTGTGCACAGAGCCAAGCAAACCCCCAGCACATCCCCAAACCCTGTGTGTGAGTCCCCAGCCCTCCCTGGAGCTCTGTCTGTTCCTGTATCTCCGCATCCTTCCTGCCACTGGCATGGACAGTGGCCAAGATCCAATCCCTGTCCTTCAGTCTGGAGGGAACGTCTTCATTTTTTCCTGTTTGCTCAACAAGCATGAGGACTGGACAACTGTCATGTTTTCTGCTTTGTTGCAAGAGTTTAAGAAACCTTGGACACCTCAATCCTATGGGAACCTCCTGCTCTGGGGGGTACAGGAGCCAGAACTGAAGAACAGTGTGTCCATCCCCTCTGGACATGGGAGAGAAGGCCATTGAGGAACATGTCCAAGGACACACCAAGGAAGGTCCCTGTGCACTTTGGGCACGTTTGGAAACTGAAGGGTTCACCAGGAAGTTGGAAGTCACTGCCACACACAACAGTGCCACTGCCCCACAAAAGGCTGAGCATTCATTACATTAATTAACAGTGCAGAAGAAAATCAAGCCCAGGTCTGTGTCCCATCATCCCATCCCATCCCACTGAGGCAAAACCATTGGGCTCCACAGCCTTCTCCAAGGGAAAGGGTACAAACCAGTGTGACTTACAGAGGGTGGGAACTGGGGGTCTGCTCCCGACCATCAGAGCAAGGAGATGCTGGCACACCCCTGCACAAGGCAGGAAACACCCACAGCTCGAACCAGAGTAGGATCCATTCCCGTGGCACAGTCACCAACAATCAAGAGAAGTGACAGTCAAAGCAGAGCCAGAGCCCTGCTGTAAATGAAGAGAGACACGTTCTGATTGGAACAACTGGGCCTGAGTTAAAGCCTGATTGCAATGGGCTGCTCACACATTTGCTGACCAGCTGAGCTGTGCTCCTGCAGAGCTTGTAGGGCAGGGCTAGGATTACCCTGGAAATGGGAACATTCCTCAAAACCATACACCCTGATCCCACTGGAGTGGGTCACCCTCCCCGTGGTAAATGAGCCCCCCCAAGTCAACGGGACAAGAAATGGTAATGAGAGGTTTGGAGTTTGAAAGTTGCACTGAAAAGCAGGTGCAAGGTGCACAGAAACATTTCCCTGAGTTTTAAAAGAATAAAACCTGGAGCAAAATTCAGAGCTGTTGAAGGAGGCCAGGAAAAGCCTTTTCCTCTCCCACTGCTCTTGATCCTCTCAAAAGATGATCATCTGTGCTGTTCCCACCCAGATGCGCTTAGTGATGTGCTGCACACAACATCTGCAAACCATGGAGGAGCTGAGAGGCTGGAGACACAAAATCCCTCTTCATCATCAACTACCCTCATGAATGGGGCTTGGGCAGCTCAGCTGGGCTCATGTCCCTTCACTGCACCAAGACACAGGCTTTTGAGAAGAAGGCTCTGATCCCAGAGGGACCTCAGGTGGCCATGCAGCTCCATCCATGGCAGGACCTGATGCACCCCAGGCTTTGCTGGCATGAAAGCCGTCCTGAGCACGACCATCCTGCACAGTCACTGCCCATCCCAAGGGAATGGAAACCACAGCAGGGTTTTATGATGGCATGAAACTCAGTGTTCCCAGCACCTCTGGTTGCACAGGACCTGCTCAGAAGAGTGACTTCAGCCTGAAGGGCAGATTTCCAACAAACAAATCCAAATGGAGCAGCAGCCACGGGGCTGCTTACACCTTCTGCCAAGAAATGTCAGGGCCTCCAGCATGAGACGGGCAACAATGGGCTCCTTCCTCTCTCCTTTCTCTTTCTTAGTAAATTAAAAATAATACTAATGGTAGTAAATGCCTCTTGGCTTCATCCTCTCCCATCAGAGCAGATTCAATTAGCAGCTTCCCCAAGTGGCAAAGGTGTGATTTACTCCCAGAATAGGATGCATTAAGATGCAGGGCAGCGGGAAGTTTCCATCTGCCCCCCAACCAAATTCCCCAACCATTCCCACACTGAGGATCAGATAAGATTTCCTGCTCATTTTCCTCATTAACAGGTTTGAGAGGCACAGCCTGTGGTTTGGTTAAAGAAGCCCTGAAGACACGTTCACCTGGGGGAACACCAGACTCCTTGCTTCATACAGAGTGGAAGCTGTCACCCAACCATGGGATGCTCTCTACATCCAAGCATCCCCCAAAACAATGTTGGTACCCAGAAGCTGGGCACAAAGTGCTTCATACCCTGAACTGGCAGCTCCTGCAGATAGCCAAAGCACCCCAAAACATCCCAGGCCTAAAGGGAATTGCCACAATACTGGTGGGCAGCTGAAACCTCAACACGTTCTGTACCCAAACAGCCAATCCCCAGCTCAGGATGTGGCTGCAGCCTCATGGCATCTGAAGTGCTCAGCCAGCTGGAGCAGCTACAGCCATCCCCACCCTGGCACTGTGCCCCATATGAGGGGTTATCAACCCCCCTGGAGAATCCAAAACCACAACCTGTTCCCTTTCCACCCACCCCTCATCCTCCCAGTGCTCTCGGGTGTGTTTCCACACCACATCCCAGATCCAAGTGCTCAGCACGGGCTGCAGTGTCCAGAGAGGAGAGGAACTGATGTCCCACACCACTCACATCAAGCCCTCCGCATCCCACAATTCCTATTTGATTCCCTTTTAAAGGGGCTGTAACACAGTGTGTATTTATACTTCAAAACAGCTTGTTTGTGTAATTGCCAAAAAATGTTAAAAAAAAAAAAATAAAGCCACAAAACAGCCCTGCTACAATGGCTAATTAGCTCGCTCCTGCCTCGTCCCCTGTAAACAAATGTATTTGTAACCAATTTGCAAGCACTTTGCATAAGGGGCCCAGAACACTCGTGCCTGTTTGATGCATTTTGACATTAATTTGATAATAGCGGCTTAACAAGGAATCCAGGCTCCCCAGCTATAAATATGCTGCTTTTCCACTTCCTTTTATCTGCACAGTGAAATAATGTTTTTCCCCCTGCTGCAATAACCACCATCCAACCCTTTCATGAATGCCCTTTATGTCCTTTAGTATTTTCAAGGCTGCTTTGCTTTCTTTTTTTTCTCCTGCTGGAGAAAGTAAAAGGGTTTTCTTAGTTGTATTTTTAATTCCTGTTCATCGGGGGGGAGGGGGGGAAAGGAGAAGAGAGGACAGTGATGGTGTTCTGATAATGCAGCTTCCAGGAGACAGGGATGAGAGACTTGTTTGTTCAGAAATACTGTTCCATCCATTTGTACTTCTGGGAGAGAGAAAGCTCATCCTTTTTCTCCTCTTCTCCACTCGCTGTGGTACTCCCTCTCCATGCATATCTTCACCACCACACCAAAACCAAATTCAAACCAAGTGAAATGGAATGGGACCCCAGAGTCCACTCTGGGGAAAAAAAAAAGGCTGGATCATGGGGACTGAACAGAGCCTATGGCTCATCCATGGCCTGACACCATCATTTCTCTTCCCCTTCTGGTCCTTCACAGACTTTCCACCTTTCCCCATGATCAGAATTTCACTCACACACATGTTCTGCCTTGTGAATGCATCCTCCACCTCTGCCTCACCTGCCAGCCCTGGGGAGAGGCCAACTCTGGGGCTGGGCAGTACCGAGCCCAAAATTAGCACCTTGCAAATTGTCAGCTGCATCCTGTGGCCACAAAGGAAGCCTCTGGGATCCAAAGCCATTTGGCTGCTCCTCTCCATGCTCCCTTCACTCTGCCTCCCTCTCAGAGCCAGAGATGCACAAGCTGGTCCCAAAGTGACCCGGGGGTGGGAAGTCGCACAGAGCACAGACCCAGAGAATCTCTCCTCTTGCCATCCCAGGCCTGCACACCTCCCAGGCAAGGTCCCAGCAGGTAGAAGAACCAGGGCCTCTTGACCCCTCGCTGACATCAACTCTCCATGTGCCCAATACTGGCTGTACAGGTGAGGGCAAAACCAGAAACACATCGAGACACCCCTCTCTCCCTGTGCCAAGCTGAGCTCCTCAACCTCAGCCTTTCCACACCTCTGCTCCAGTTCTTCCTCCTTGAAACCAAGTCAGGCCCCTCCTTACCAACAGATAAGCTGGCAGAGGACACAAGATCAGTACCAAGTGGGAAGGGGATGCTCTGCACGGGCCTTCCTTGGGTTTTCTCCCCCCAGGGTTTCATATCAAACACAGCCCTTTCAGTCATTTCCGAGTCCTGCCCTGGGATCCCGAATGCCAAAACCCCGTGGCAAGTCCCAGTGATAAGATGGAAGCTTAGCAGAGTCCAAAAGCACATTCTTTCCTTAGCCTCCTCCCTCCTTATCTCCTTCCTCCCTCCCCCAAAAACACATTTAGATAAAAGTTATTGAAACAATAAAATCCATAAGTTAAACACAAGCACAGAAGGGATGGAGGGTCTCTGCTCTGTCCCTGGGTGAGCAGACCTGCCAGAACCAAGAAACAAGAGCAGAGCCCAGGATACCCTCTGGAATAAAACCTTAGATCACTGCAGGCAGAGATCTCAGCACACAGACAGTCCCAAAACAAGTCCTGCATGAACTCACCTTTTAAAAAGCAATCACATACCCATTCTGAGGTTCTCCTTCACCCACCTGGGCTGAGCTGCACCATTTTCCACCATGCTGCTCCTCCTGCATGCTTATTTTGTAAATTTTTTTAATCCAAAGTGGGTGCTGAAGGCTGGTTTCCATGTAGCACTATCCCTAGAAGCAGCAACACAAGAGACAGCTCAACAGGATGCACATTTTCTTTAGCCAAGGGCTGCGTGGTCCCAGCTGTGCCACGGTCCAGCACATCCATCCCACTCCCTCCATCCCTTCAATGTGGGTGGGAATGGGTTTTCAGCCACCGCTGCAGGGCCCAGGACCCAGGGACAATGCACTGGATGTGGCTGCCAGGGCAGAATTGCTGCTGCCAGGGCAGGTTAATGCCTGCAGAGTTTCCTTCATCATGAGCAGCCCACGCTGTCTGCTCCCACCATCCCAGCTCCACTAAGTCCATGCAGTCATGGTGGTACTGATGGAATTTTGGCCATCCCAGTTCACATTTAACCAGACCCTTGATTTCAGCCTTTGGCTTCATGCAAAGCAGTGGTGCAGGTCCAGACCAGTGCCTGGGGGCTGGAGTGGTCTGAGCAAGGTGTGGGTGGGGTTTCTCAGAGTCATGGACCTTCAAGTCACTGTGAGTCACTTATACAGGGATAATGGTTATAGAATCCCAGAACGGTTTAGTTGGAAGGGACCTTAAAGCTCACTTCACTCCAAGCCCCCTACCATGGGCAGAGATACCTCCCACTGGACCAGGTTGCTCCAAGCCCCTTCCAACCTGACCTTGAGTGTTCTGTCCCACAGCAGCACAGCCCAGCAGTTGAGTGCCTGGAGATCCACGGAGGAGAACCATTTCTCAAACACAGAGTAGCTCCTTCTTTAGCACAACCCTCAGCCTCAAGCACCACAGTCCATGGAGCAGCATCCCAACATCACAGCAGTGCTCACCCCAGCACTCCCTGTGAGATTCCACAGCTCCCAGTTCAGAGCAGGGCTCATCCCTGCCCACCTCACCTCAAAAGACAGAGCTAAATCATGCCTCCTGGCAGGATGGCTTTGGAGGGAAAAAGGAAGCAGGAGGCGAGGAGACAGACCTGGTTCCAAATGTTTCACTCTTTATTTGAAGTTTCACATGCCACCAGCGTACATGAAAGTTGCACATTCAGAGTTCAACTCACTACGAGGACAAAGGGCCAGATGCAAACACAAGTGTCAAATGAGTGCACAGATGAAGGAGCCCAAACCCAGGAGCCTGTCTGTCTCTGTGGCCAGGCTGTCACCCTCGTGGCACTTGGGGTCTGGAGGTGAACCCACAGTTTTAGGGCCACCACCCTTTGCCATCTCCAGGGTTGTGAGCTGGGTCTTCTAATGCAGCACCATTCCCTTCCCACAAGCTAAACAAGCATTTTTGGTAACATCTCCACCAGAGCTGAGGGTGTTTGGAGACCAACAGCCCATTTAATGCTTTCCTGAACTCCCCTTTCTATCAATGCCAGCAGTTTTTACAAGGAGAAACAATTTCCACTCGCTGTTTAGGAGAGATGACAGAAATAGGGACTCTTACAGTGACATTTTATTTTCAAAGAAAGTTTTGATAGAAAAACATTTTCCCCAGCAGCCTTGGGCAGGGAGTTGCAGCTTCCACTTCAAAGGACAAACTTCAAAAACAAATCCAGTGTCCTAATGGTTTTGTGCTACATTACTTAATTGTCATACAGCTAATTAGCAATGCCTGATTTCACATTCTCTGTACATAGATGAAGTTCACAAAAGAAGGGGCTACTTAAAAGAATAAATAAAACAAGGCACCAGGCAGCCAGACTCCAACAACATTAACATAAAACGTTACACTTTACCATTTAAAAAACTGAAATAAAACCCCCATCATGATTAAACCTATATTGATCTGTCTCCCTTCAGATCTCAGAGCTTTGGATCTCTGCAAGGAAGGGGGGAGAAGGCAACGCAGCAAGCAGGGGCTTAGCCTGTGCCTCTCTGTATGTATTTCGCCAGTGTGCAGCAGAGATCTTTAAAATTCTAATTATTTCCTTATCACCAAGTAAGATAGGGATCAATAGATGGTACAAACTGACCCCTTTCCTCGAGTGTCAGGGGGAAATTAAAAAAAAAAAAAGAAAGGGGAGGGCGAACTGAGAGCGTCAGAGGTCAATGCCACAAAACAATAGATATTGATGTCTCCATTCATTTCAAACAGCGGAAAGGTCAATGCCTCCCTTGCTTCATGTTTTATGGCTGAAATCCTGCTGCTAACAGCAACAATGTTAGTAGTCAGACCTCATCCATCCTTTTTTATTATTATGATTATTTCTAACCAGGTTAGCCATTTTGAAAATTTGACGAAAGCTGGGAAGCAGCACTGGGGGCAGGGGAGAAGGAAGAGGAGAAGTTGCTCTGGAAATTAATGCAAGAGATGGTTTCCATTAGTTTTCAAGTTGGCCTATCCCCCTACTTGTGCCCCAGTTTGTCTCTCACTGCCCCCTAAAAAATGAAAAGGGCCTGAGGCAACATCCCTTCACTATTAATCATTATTCCCCATACAAGGTCCCAATTGGTTTCTATGGAAATGATTCTCCTGCTGGAGTGCCCTGGCTGCCTGTGCATCTCATCTCAGAGGCAGGAGAGCTGCAGGGGAAGGAGATTTGCCTCTGCAACACCCAGCACAGCTCCTGCACTGCTCTCCCTGCAGACAGGGAGAGCAGCTTTGGCTGGACTCTCTGCTGGGACCAGCCAAGAGGGAATTGCATCACCCCACAGCAGGTGAAACCCTTCTGCACAGATTCACTCCACCAATGGCAAAGTCTCGCATTTCTGTGGCCCCATCCTAAAAAGTGCTGCTGGGAGAAAGCACCCAGCACCTCACACATACAGTCCCCTGCAGGACTCTCACACCTCTGAAGATCAAGGTGAGGGGACAGGTCCTGCTCTGCTCCCTGGGATCTCACATGCCTGGCAGAGGAGGAGGCAGTGATGTGAATCAAAGCGAGCGGGTCGTGGCTCTGCTGCTGCACCAGTAGCCCCAGCCCTGCCCTGGGCACCCCAGGGAGCAACACCTCGCCCAGAGGGGAGAGTTTGGCACCCCTGGGAGCTCCCTGCAGGCAGGGGAGCCTTCTACCTTCCCCAGGGGAAACTGAGGCCCAGCCTTATGATGTATGAGACTCCATCCTGCTCTACCTCCTCTCATCCCAATCTCTCCTCCTGCCAAACAAGTGACTGCAGTCTGAGCTTTCCAAAGGGAAAGGCTCTCACCACACAGCTCCTTCTCCAAACAGAGCAGTGGATCCAGTGTGACTTCCCAAAGAGACTGTGAAATCAGCTTGCAGAAGGTTGAGGAGGCAATCCTTTAACCTACCCTCCTCCAAAGAAACCCATGGGAACACTGATGAATTAGCCCCTCCAAATTCCTCACACCAGAACTACTGTCACTCCAGAGCCTCCCAGCCTGCAGGAACCAAAGGCCACTTTGCCAAACAAGACTTTGGACACAGAGCAGCAAACAATGGCAGATTTTAGGAACCTAATAGCACCTGACTCAGAATATCCTTCTCCCACAGAAGCGTGGACACCTTTTCAGTAGTCAAAGCAAAGATTTCTGCTGCAGTTCCCAAAGACTGAAGGACTGCTTTGGAGAGCAGCATAGAACAGGCCAGCAGGGACTAGGATCCTGCAGAGGCACTCCCTGTGAGAAGGGCACCTTCTAGAAGTGAATTAATGTATTTTAGACTATGGACAGCAGCATCAGCAGGCTCAGAGATCGCCTCATTGGATGTTCACAGACAGCAGGAGGGAGATTTCTGGAGAGATGGGGACAGAGCACAGAAAAAAGGAGGGGGCACTTCTTATTAAATAAAAGCCAGGAGCGGAACCCCCATGTCTCTGCTCCCCTCTCCTCCTCCTCTACGGCTGCCTGCAGGAGTCGGAGCGCTGAGTGGGCTCCGAGTCCCATCCACTGCTCCACTCAGAACATATGGAGCTGTGTTTAATAGCCCAGCTCTGCCAATTGGGGACTATTAGGGTGGGTTCTTTTCCCAGTGTAAATGTTGCAGAATATAAATTGTAATTAACACCGATGCCAAAATAGCACTTAGAGAAAATAAGCACATTATTAACATCTGGTGAATCCTGCCTGGAGTGCAGAAGCAGCGGAAATTCTCACTCACCATAAGAGGATTTGTAGTAGAGATATCGAGCACCGGCCCGGAGTTGTGGGTGAAAGGAATTTTTAGCTCTTTATCACAATTTGGGATGCTACTTTTATCACCTGTGAGTGACCTTTCCTAGCCCTGCTTATAACTGGTAGCATCAGCAGCACTTCTGACTCACTTGCATGAATACGGATAGCTAAACAACATATCCCAGGCAACCGAATAACAGCATTATAAAACCTGCCTGATTGCTGCCCCCATCCAGCAAGACACCAGGCAGGTGAATATGGACATGCCAAGCCAAAGGTAGAGCATGTTCCATCAGGCAATTCCAACCCTAAGACCAAAGAGTTAACACCACCACCAAGCAACAGCTGGTTCCTGCACACCACTGTCCCCCAGTCCAGGTTTTCCAGTGGGACAGGAACAGGTGAGTTGGCAGCACTGCCAAGGTCTTGCTGATGCCACAGCCTGTTTGTGGAGGGGAAATCCCTGCTAAGGGTGGGAATGGTCTCGCTCCTGTAGTACGTACCAAACTGTCAGGATTCCCTGACAGGACTGCACAGGTTCCCTTAGGCATGAGAGAGCTGGCTCCATACCCTCCGCCTTCCCTCTGCCCTGCCCTGCAGACAGAGGTACAAGGAGGAGAAAGCAGTTTTGCAAACACTCTGCCTAACCCTCACTAGTTATCCTTGGAAAGATACCTGGACAAAAACCAGGCAGTGCTGAAGTAGACAGAGCAGCAGCTTGTGTTCCTGCCAAAAAGTCCATCAGATGTGCTGTAGTGGGGGAGAAGGAGAGAAGAAAACTGTTGGAGAGGGAGAGAAGGATTCAAACAGGCAAGTAATAGGACAAGAGGTAGAAAGAATGACCTCATCAGGAGAACAGGAGAAAAAAACACTGGCAGGATGCCAAGAACAGGGCACCAGCTCCAGACACTCACCTGCATGGAGCTGGACCTGAGGCAGAGCCCCCAACACTTGAGGAGTGCTCAGAGCTCAGCTGAAGGAGCATGAGCCAGCCTCACCATCCTGCCACCAGCTGCAAACCAGGGACTGTGCTGGCTGCCTGTTCTCAGAGGGGAAGGGAGGCAACCTCAGCAAAACCATGCAGGGGTTGGTTCCAGCAAGGCACAGACCTGTGCCAGCAGGAGCCTGACACTCATCTGCTCCTTACACTGTAACCTCTCTGACTACAGGGGTTATTGCAGCCTGGCTCAAGATTTACACCTGCAGGACAGACTTCCAGGCAGGCTCACACGTGGCTGATAGGAAAATAAGGAGAGAAAGTCGTGTAAAGCTGATAGATGCACATTACTCTCAAATTTGGCCATCCTATGAACACTGAGGGCAGAACACTGTTTGGGAGATGGCATCTTGTGCAGAAAATGCTGACAAGGAGACGGGGACATCATCTTTGGACAACTCTGAGCCTCCCCAGGAAAGCACTGCTCAACACATTTGGGATTTAGATGAATTTAGACAGCTCTGGTCAGTAGTTGCTTTGCAGAAGACAGACCTGGTTCGCTACCAAGGGAAATTCTGCCACCCAGAAATGCAGCTCCAGGAATTCATAACTTGGCTTTTGGTACAGCTATCTGATGCTTTCAAAAGTGCTCAGTAAATAAGGCAATATGAAAGTGATCCAGACCACTACTGATGCCTGAGGAAGTTCTGTGGAGCAGAGAAGCTGACTGAAATCACACTGTGAAAATACTTCATAACATCTCTAAAATTAGCATGAGCTCAAGGCATGGGACATAAGGACAGAACTGGAACACTACATTCCCATCTACACTGCAAGACAGACTGCATATAAATCAGATCTGAGCCTCAACTTATTCACTGTAGGCACCATCTACCCTAAGACAAGGATTTCCAAAAGAGCTGAGAACTTCTTCCACCAGACCACTGGAAACAGCATCGGCAAGAAAACACCATGGTTGAGGTGTTAATGACTTTAATTTGTTATTTCAAAATAAAAAAAAAAAAAGAAAAAAAGAGTCATTGTGGTACTCCTCAATCAGAAAAACCCTTCAAATACCCAGGACTGCATGTGTGTGACTACAAATGCCTATCTGTAACATAGAAAAGATGTGATGCACTTCAACTGAGCAACACATTTTTGTGCCTCTTAGCTGGCCTAGTCTTTCTACTTTGCCAACAACAAACCGAAGCAAAGAATGATGTCCACCAATATCACAAAGCACACTGCCAACCTACACAGGGGCCCTTAGGAAAGACACCAGGCGACACAGGGGAAAGAGTATCGTTGAGTCAGTTTCTCTTACCTCTCACTTCAGTAAAGTAACAAAACAATTCATATTAACTGCAAGGAAATACTCCTCAGATTCCAGAAGCCTTTGAGACAGGATTTTCAGATGCAAGCAAATATCCAACAGATTTTTCCCCACTGCAAAGGACCAGGTTTTTTTTTGTTTGTTTGTTTATTTAGCAATTGCACCTGATTAAAGTGATTGTACAGCATCCAGTGAGGTGGCCAGGAGCCAAAGATGGGCAATCCAGGCCAACGAGGAGCTATTCCATGTGTTCAAGCTGACTTGTCCTTTCCATGCTGTGACAGTCACCACCACAAATTGGGAGGTTCCTCAGCCACTCTGCTCTTAAACAAGGTAATTTCATCCAAGTGCCGCATGGGGACATCTCTGATGACCTCTGTCAAGTCCTCGTGAAGCAAAGGGAAAATGACGACATTTAACGCAGGGCGCTCTGCCTGGAAACTAAATCAGACACAGGTTATTAGCTAGGGAAAAATACCAATTCTCCAGTGCAAGAGAAAGGAATGGCATGGATATCAATCATGCAGGGGCAAGGAAGGGTTGCTCAGTGGAGGCAGGAGGGGCAGCTGGAAGTCCAGGTCTCCCCCTCTCCTCTCTGTGCCAGCAGGGAGTGCACACTGGCCTTGCAACCCTTCTCAGCAAGTCTGCAGAGCTGGCACAAGCACAAATTGCACCTAAAATGGGGAGGGAGGCACAAGTTTAAAAAAATTAACAAATAAATCACAACACACACATGTTCTCAAAGGACTAGAGATCCCAAGAGCCCTGCCCAAGCCGTGCAAGGTGCTCAGAGAGGACAATTTAAAACCACCTGCAAACCAGCAGCAAGTTGCAGAGCCATTAGGAAAATCAGGGCAGAGCAGTGCCAGGCATTCCCTCGGGGCTGAGCCCGGGATTATCACTTCAGGCTGGGTTGCTCTGCATGCAGAGTCTACACTCTGCAATTAGAGCACAGGCAAGTTTAGAAAGCTCAGATGTGCAGATAAGCATTTAAGTGTGCTCACACACACACTGTAGCCTCCTTTTTAATCCAGGCTGCAGAGCAGAGCAAGAGATCTGCAAAAGTTGAAGCCATTAAAAAACGTAGACAGAACCATAGAAAAAAAAAAGCCCATCCCCATCAGCAAGTACTCAATATGACAGCAACCTGTGAGGAAGAGAAATAGTACTACTCAGTGTAGTGTAACAAGAGTTCAGTCTTCTAAAACTGGGGGGTAAAACTGTAGCATAATTTCCCTTAAGAGATACACCTTAAAAGACTTGTGACTCTTAGCCCTGTGCCACCAAAACACTTCCTCTGAATGGTGTGACAAGGACTAGTTCATTATCAGTCTCAAGGAGGCAGAGTCACACTGGCAGCACCAGTCCCTGGAGGCTGTGCTGGGTCCAAAGAGAAGCTCACTGCTCAACAAACTTCTCTGAGACAGGTGAGTGCCTGGAAGATTCCCAGCACATCTCCAGCTCTGAAATGGCCAGATGCCTGTCAAACAGAGAGGAAAGAGCTGGAGATTCAGCTGCTGGAAACACACATGAAAACCCCAGGTAGCAACACAGCCAGCTGAAGAAAGGAACACAAGAGATTGGCATTTCCTGGGAGACAGAAAGGATATTTCCATCCACAAATGACTAGGAGTAGAGCTGCCAAAAATGTGGCAGAGAAACTCCCATTCCCAGGCTCGTTACTCAGTCCTGGTGAGTTAAATTAATTTGCCTAAGTAGCTGCAGGAGTAAGGATTTCCAGCACTACCTGGGGCAATTTTATATCTTCCTGCATCACAGGCCTGCCCTTCATGCCTCATGCCTAAGGGCTAAAGGCTGGCAGAAAAGGACACAGCTCCTGAGTGGATCTGGATGTCGGAGCTGTGCAGCTTCCTATTTCCACAGCTCTGCCCTCAAGAAATCAACCAGCAAATAACTGCTGATCTGGGAGGCAGCTGGTAAAGTCTGCAGTGAAATCACAAAGTACAGCCAAATGTCTCTTTGATAGTCCCTCCTCTGCCTCAGCTCTTCATGTTTCTTATCCAACACCACAGTCCTGCAGAGAAAATCATGCTAACAGACCAAGTTTACTGAAGTTCAGCAAGGAAGAAACTGCCATCTCCCCAAGGGAAAGAAACCTCTGCTTCCTCCTTAGTATATTCCCTCTCCCAAATTGGATCTGTGTGCTGCCTTCTCACCATATACAAAATTGTAGTTTATAAGCAGCCTTTATATGTAGCTATAAAAACAAGAACCCAGACAAGTTTACATGATGAACTGCCACCGAGACAACTGAAAAACACCAATGCAGAAAGTGTCCCTTCCAAAGAGGCTGGGTTTGTATGAGGGGTTTGAACTTCATCTTGAAAAATAATAAAAAAAAAAAAAAGAAAAATAAGAAAAAAAAGAAAGCTTTGTAATTTTCTGTGCCCCCACAACAGGAAACTGTATGTTACTGCAAACCTTGTAAATTCCATACCCCAGCAAGTTGACGCCGGAGAATTCTTTCCATGTACAATTTGCGTGATTTAGGAAAAAAAAAAAAATCAAATGCACATGGTTCACTATTATTCTCAGCTAAATGTGCGTGCAAAGCCTCTCCTTTAACTGCCTGTTAAAAAACACCCCGATTTTAACGAGCAGCTGTCATAATGTTAAACTGGGATTAGCAGTTCCCAAAAGCAGCCTCCCTCTGCAATCTACGCTCCTTTAGTCCTTCCCCGGAAGGCAATTCCTTTCTTCATACACCTGTCCAGGTGGGCTAGATTAAGTGAGAGGCACTTAGAGCACTACTTTGAAAGGCCCCAGGCATGGGGAGGAGATAACAAGAAGGGGAAGAGAGTGAGTTAATGAGTTGCAGAATAGCTCCTATAATCTTCTTGAGGGTTCTTTCCTCATTCCACACCTGGATGGACTTCAAACTCCATCCACCTCTGCAAACGCATGGCTTGTAAAATTAAAACCCGAAGGACAGAGAAGGATGTCGACCTGGGGAGACAAAAGAGCTGCAGTTTCAGACATGAAACCCTGCTTGCCTTTTTTTCTCCAAGGGAAAAAAGCCAAGGATATGCTTGTTTGCTCTCTCCTACAAAACCTCCAGACTAAACTCATCGTGATTAATCAAATGAAAGCAAGTTTTTTAGGCAACTGACTTGCAGCCCCTTCAAAACAGAGCCTTTAATCAGAAACAATCACTGGGATAACAAAGAAAACACCCCTCCACACTTATATTTTCCAACATAGCCTCTGGTCCAGCAGACTCAACACCACACCAACAACCACCCAGCAGGAACTTTCACAAGGAGGTCTCCAAAGTGTCCTCGTCTGGATGTAGAAGCAGAGCTGGTCTGGCCTCAGCAGCTGGTTGGAATCACCCATGGAGCTGGGAAACTAATGCCAAAGCACAGCCTATGTCACAAATTCCTCCTGGGATCAGCAGAGGTACAATGTCTCCCTGCTGCTGGATTGGGAACAGGTTGTACGTGGATGAGAGGGTTAACAATGCTTCACTATTTGTCTCCAAAATTATCCCAGAACAGGTGTGGACTGGACACAGTAAGGTTATTTTCAAGTGAACAGCTTGGTAAATAGCCTAACACTACACTCTCAATTACTTCCAACCACTGTAGTAGGATTTGATATGTAGGTCAGGGACAAAGTCAAAAAGAAAGGGAAAAAGTCTAAAGGAAGGCTGCACTTTGATCAGATTTCCTCGATTTTAGCAAGACAAAAGAGTCCCTCCCTGGAATGCAGCTATCTCCTGGCAAATACTGACATACCTCTCCAGAGAGGCCAGTGAGTCCCCTGGAGACTCCACCTGATGAGAGAGCCAAAGGGCAGCCCAAAGCCATGGGGAATCTCACCAGCCAGCCTGGAAGGGTGAATTATACCCCCCTGCAATCCTCTGCACCACAGGCCCTGGAAGATGACAGCTCCCCTGTGTTAGGTGCTGCTCAAACTTTTCTTTCCTTACTTGTAAGGAGAGGACAAGGCAGTGTTTGGGGCTGAGGAATGTATTTCCCCTTGAGATTTCCAGAGAAACCCAAGGAAAGCCCTATGCCAAATTCCGACGTTTCAGCACATCCCACTTCACAGAAGTTGGCACCGAGGGCACACAAGGTGGGAGAATTAAGCCCTGCCAACAAAAGCAGCACACAGTAGATAAAGTGAGGAAATACAGTGTACGGGGAGGGGATCAAGGCCAGGTTTCTGAAGTTCACAAACTGAGCTGAGCTTACGGGAAAAGGGCTCTAGAGACCGACTGGAAGGAAGGAAAGCAGGAGCACCTTCATTTAGGGGAACAGAGCAGATGTGGATGCCAGTTGGCATGACTCTCAAATGCAAACCAGTCTCTGCTGCCCCACAGGCTGGTGAGCTGTTTCTGGAGAGGCACAAGTTTCCTAAGAGAAAAAAATCTGGACCAATTCACTTTTTGCCCTGTACACAGCGCTCTCACCTACATTCACAAACCCCTGTTAATCCTCTGCCAGGCACAGCCTAAGTCTGTTTTCACTGGAAGACTTGCTCACATCTCAAAGTTCAAGCGTGGCATCTGTCTTGAAAGTCTCAGCCAGCTTACCTGAGCCAGGCTGGAAACTCCCCTCCTGAAGCAAGGCATGGTGGAATGGAGGAAGTGCCAGGACAAGCTGGAGCAGCTGGCAGCAGCATGACCCAACATACACACACACTTTCCTCATCTTCTCAGGGAAGGCCAGATGAACACTTAAAATTTGTTCCACTGGCCATGTCCTGACCTCAGTACCAGGGAACTGCAAAAACTCTCCTTGCTTACAGTGACTGCCAATGAAGCTTCTCTAAAGCATCCTCCAGCACACCAAAGAAACTGCAGGTGGGATTCTTCCAGGTCCCTTCCTTTGTGAGCAGGGAGGACTCTTGCCCTCCCCTTGGCCCTCAGAAGCCTCTCAGGATGGGTCCAAAGCCTCCCCACACTGACTCTAAAGCTGACTTGTTCCTCAATGCCATTCTCTCTTCCAGCCCTACCAGACTGCCAGCACTGAGCAGACTTTATTTCCAAACCTCAGAAATGGACTTTAAAAATTCCCAGGGAAAGCTGTTGTGATTCCTCTGGTTGCTCTTAACTCCACACAATTAGATATTTTCTCCATAAAGTGTTTTCCTTTAGGGGTCTCTTCCATCCCTTCATCACTACACAGACAAACCAACATCCTCCCAAAGTCTGTGATTTTCCCTCACCATAAGTCCCATCACTACAGCCTCCAACCTGAGACCAAGGGGTGTAGATGTGCCTCTGGAAATTCCTCACACACATCACTGGCAACTCTCAAGTTATCTCCAAGGCAGCATCATCTGCCACTGCACTGAGCCACAGGGAAGGAGCAATAACACATCAGACTCATCCCGAGCCGAGGCAAATTACATCTCTCTGCTGTGGTTTCCCTGTAAGGCATGAATGGCACTCTGCTACTTCTCCTGTGAACTGAGGTCTGTGTCAAACACGCCTGCAGATTGAGATTCTTACATTATTTTGCCAGCTGAACTCTGCATCAGTCAAATGTGACCGGACAATTAGAGGGGGAGGGAATGAGAGCCCAAAGAGCGATGCCAGAGCGCCCAGGACACGTCCTAGGGGAGTGCTCTGCCAGAGCAAGCTGAAAGTTATTTCCTAATCTCTTCCACAAATTAAAAAGCTACTGCAATAACTGCTCAATTAGATTTATTTTACTATGGAAATGCTTTAAAGCTGCAGTTAATGCTTCCGTTCAGCCTTTTACACCCTCATGAAGAGAAAGCACGACAGTACTATTCCAATATTATTTCTCAGCCAAGTGAGAGAGGACAATCCTTGAAAGTTATTTCATGCACAAACCAATCTACCCGCTGAGGAAGGTTTCAGGACTGAATTCCCTTCAAAACACACGAGCTGGCAGCTAGAACGAGCCATTTGGGTCAACCACAGGAATGCATTTAAAGAAGGGGGTTTGTGAGTACCCTGAAAAGACGATAAATTAATATGGCAAACTGGGGACAGTCCCACAAGCTGTGCTGGCTCGTAAAGTATTTGAACCCACCCATAAACAACATCCTCAGTAGAAGCAAAGGTGTCTGGGCCACACCTCAAGCAGGCAGCCTTTGCCAAGCCCGGCAAGGAATCCTTGGGCAACACAAGCTGACAAGGATGCAGTTTGTTATTCAGTCTGTGACAGAATGATTCAGGGGTTTCCAAGAGCAGGAAATGAAACAGACAATGAAAGCTTGAGCGGGATGCTAATGATTCACTACACCAGCCTGGCCATGCATTCAGTCCTCTGCAATCCCACTTCGGCAGGGCCAGAGCCCGCAGTGGATCAGCAGCCACCACTGGCTCTGGGACACAGGACTTCTCCACGGTCAGAAGGAAGAAAAGGTGGTGAAGGGATGCAAAACCACCTGGCAAATCTTAAAAAAGCCCGAAGTGCTAATACCAGCTTTTTGCAGTGTCAATCTGACTGGAGCAGTACGGGAGCGGTGCTGCAGAACTGCTGAATTCAAAGATGATCTGGCACTCACCTACTGCCCCCACAGCCCCCTATGCCCACTCTAACAGTAAAAGGATTACCCAAAAATGGATTTTCAGAGGTCGAGCCCACAATGAGAATCCAGGTAACAGGAATACTGCAGGAATATCCAAGGCAGGGGGAAATGCTTAGCCCTGAGGTGAGCAAAAATTCTTTTGTGATAGTTCAGTCCTGTGGTGAATGCCAGGAGAGGAACTGGCTCGCTCAGCACTTTACAAATACTCAGTTTCAGCTCTGTGCTCCCACCTGGAAGCCCCATTTCTGCAACTGAATCCCAGGAGGGTGATTCTTCCCTGCAGTGGGCATCAGGGCTCTCAGCCACACAGGGCCACTGGAATCAGCAGTTTCAGAAAAGGTAAGATCCAGCCAAGATATTCATGTTAAAAAAGGACAGTAACAAGCAGAGAGAAATTTAGGTAATGCTACAGAAGAGTGAATAAGAAGATCTAATTCAGACTGAAACAGTTATTCCTAGAAAGTGGCAGGAATCTTGTCGTGAAAGTTACTTCAAGCTAAGTAGTGCTCACACCTGACACAGGCAGAAGGCAGGGTAACTTAGTGCTTCTCTTTCTCTGCATCTTGGACCCCCAGAATGGGCAGATTGTCCTAAACAAGTAAAATTGTCTGTAGTTTCCAACACTGGTTACCCCAAAAGTCATCCCAGTCACAGAATCACAGAATTGTTCAGGTTGGAAAAGCCCCGTAAGATCACTGAGTCCAACCATTCCTCCACTACTGCCAACCCCATGTCCCCAAGTGCCACATCTACATAGCTTTTCAATACCTCCAGGGACTGCAAGCCTATCACTGCCCTGGGCAGCCTGTGGGAGTACTTGAGAACCCTTTAGGCAAAGAAATTGTTCCTAATATCCAATTTAAACCTTCCCTGGCTCAACCTGAGGCCATTTCCTCTCATTCTGTCACTTGTTAACTGGGAGACCTTGCTACAACATTGTGTCAGGGAGTTGTAGAGAGTGAGAAGGTCCCCCCAGAGCCTCCTTTCCTCCAGCCTGAGGCTCTCCAGCTCCCTCAGCCTCTCTTCATAGGACCTTTTCTCCAGACTCTTCCCCAGCTCCACTGCTCTTCTCTGATTACACACTCCAGGCACTAAATGTCTTTCCTGTGGTGAGGAGCCCAGAACTGCACACAGGGCTCGAGGTGTGGCCCCACCAGTGCAGAGCTGCACAGGTGCCATTCGCTGGTGACAGGTACCAGTGTGGCTGGGCAGCAGGGGCAGAGCTTGGGAGAGGACTGCCACGTCCCCACTCTGACCCCACAACTCTGGGGGGATGCTGCCACTGCTGCTGCAGCCCCAGCCCTCTCTGCACCATCTCCCTGCAGGTCCCAGGAATTCACAGCACCCTTCTGGGAGACGTGAGCAGCTGAGCCCAGCTGCCCACCCATCACCCCAAAACACACTCCAGCTGCGCCACGGTTCTTCCCTCTCTGCCATGGTTTAGCCTGGATTCCACTTCTATAAATCATAACTTGCCTCTGCACCATGACACTTTCCCCCTCTGCATGAAGAATCCCTAACAACACCGTATTCTCAGAGGGCTTTGTTTTGCTTTTGGTTTTTGGGTTTTTTTTGGTTGGTTTTCTTTTTTTTAATATTACTTTATTATATCCTTCTAGATATTTTTCCAAGGTGTTTTTCCAAGGACTTTTCATTGGCTTGTATTGCCTGGTGTTGCAGACTCCTTGAAATCATTACAATGGTAGGAGCTATTTAAACACTTCAGCTAAAACCGACAAAATTCTAAAGGCACACACTGGAAAATAAAAATCTGTCCTTGAGGCCAAAGGGATATTTGCCAAAGCATTTCCCACCCCCTCCTCCAGCCTGTTTTCCAATGGTAAGCTTCACCAAGAAAGCAACTTCTCCTGCACATCTGTGAAGTGTCCACTAACCACACCATGTAGCTCTACAAGCCTGAAGTCATCCAAATTCCTTGCCCGCAGCATTTTTGGGGCAGAGAAACACAGGAGTACAAATACGGTTATTTAGCGCAGCCCTCGGTAAGAGGAGGGACCTTCCATGGGTCACAGCTCCATCTACTGACTATTCCAGTAAATAACAGTGTGGAAAAGCTCTTTGAAGCAAGAATCATCTCCTCGGACCGGCCTTTGGACACAGGGCTCTTGTGCAAGCATTTAGAAAATCCAAGCACACAAGCTCAACTCAAAAGGGAGAAGAAAATTTACCTTTTCTGAAAAGAAGGCTCTTGGCAGAGCAACAGGTCTGGAGTCATGCCTGAACCTACAACCACGGGGCCTCAAATTGTGGTGTTTTAGTGTTTCTGGAATTACTGCTGCAGTAGTTTGAACAGAAGAGGCATTGAAAGAGGGACAGCATGTGCTTGGAGCTGAGCACTCTGGCAAAGTTTGGGTCCAAGCATAAAATGGAAATCATTGTGTTCGTTGGATCTGCAACTATCTGAAGTGTGGCAGCAGCTGAGCAGCATGTGACAGGAAAAACATGTCATTTTACAGAGAAGCTGAGACTAGACCACTGTCATGTGAAATCTGAGGAAGATCAGGGACGTGGATACGGATCACTCAAGCCACATCTCCCACTCTAACCACTAGGCCCTTCTTATGTGCAGAGTATCGCCCTGAATCATAAAGGAGATCACCCCTCCCGTTCACACTGAAGGAAAAAGAATAAAGAAAAACACTGCAATGATTTATCTGCCCAGAGGGAAACAATCTTTACAGTCTTCTCTACAGCTCAGAGGAGACCTTGCCCTTGCAAGCCTCCTGTTTGCTGATGAGGCTCCAGATGAGCCCCATTCTGCCTCTTGTGTTTCACTGCAAAAGAGCCAGAACTGAAGCAGAAGCTTTAGTGACTTAAATATACCAACTACTTTGCACCAAATAGCAGCAAACTTCAACCAGAAGCTGCTCACCAAAAAGTTGGACACCACAGGGCCTGGTTCAGAGCTGTCACAAGACTGAGACACGAGAACAGCTCTCTTTTCAGGCCAGTGGAACAGAAATGCATAACACTAACCTCATTTTACAGTCAAAGGGGAGAGTTTGGGAATCAGTTCATGCTGTAAGTCATCAGTGTGATGCAGCAGATTTAATTCCCAAGCTCCCATCACCACACCCTGTATATGCATCATCTTCCAGTACAATTCCACAGATGAAATCAGTCTGCTCTCCTCAATTGGGGCCCAGTCTCTTCTGTGACCCAAACCTTCCTGTGCATCCACAACTAAGAAAGGACTGCCCTGCACTACACTGCATTTTGAAGCCCTCCCAGCTCTACCTCCTGCAGCAAACTCCTGGTGTGTGCCCAGCCCTGGGCTTTTCCCATTCCCACTCACATTTCTTCTCTTAGAAGCACTGGGAGAATGGGAGTCACTTTAGTCCCACCTTCCTGTTCAAAACCATCTCTCAGCCTACACAACACCATCTCCATAGCCCTAAAACAGGAACTCTGACCCTCACTGGAACCTGAAGAATACAGATCAATTGTCCCAGCTCAATAAAGGGAGCAAACAAAGGCTCATCACTGTCCCTCGTCTCATTTCCCCCATCCCACTCACTCTCCATGTTTCCACACAGCATCTGCATACATTCCAAACAAATGGAAAAACAGAAGGATAAATCACCTTATTTCACTCTGGCACAAAGATCTATAACTTCCAACTTGCTGCCCAATGGGCTCTTCCAGTGAAAAACTTGGATTAAAGAGACACCAGCAGCAGCACACCTTGAGGGGAAGCCATACTGTGAACTGGAGCCTCACCCACAGGTTTAAGTTCACACACAGATTTTACTGCACATCTCTCTACCCATGGAGTAGCAGACAAAATGCAGTCAAGAGAAAGTTTATTCCTGACTCCATCTGAAGGCACATTTGTGCAAGGATGAGAATTGGATCACTGGAGAAGTCACGTGCTTAAAGACTCGCTGATGGCTTAGGGAAGGCTCCAGGCTTTGCTTACACATCATTTTCCGTATTTTGTTCCTTCCATTTTATTACCAGAGACAGTTGCATGAGAACAGGATCTTTGTTGCTTAGGAGAGCATCTGCTCCCACTGCTTATCCTCCTCCTGAAGTCATAATCTTAGGTGACATCAAAATCGTTTCCAGAGCCACCAATTACAATGTCACAGAGGATTATGACTTCAGGTGTAGAATTTGCAGTGGGAGCAGATGCTCTCTTCAGCAAAAAAAAAAAAAGGCAACAAAAAAACCAACCTTCAAAAAATCCTGTTTTTATACAAGTGTCTCTATTAATAAAATACAAAAGAAGGAGTAAGTTTGACAGCCAGAACTGTCGCTAAATATAAAAATAGTTTTTCATATTTCCATGAGGCATCAGCTGCTCCTTGGAAAGTTCTCAGGGTTTAGATTATTAAGAGGTACAGAACGTAGTGAGAATCTGTACATGACAGAGAGAATGAGGGAGAAAAGACTGCAGAATGGTGTATTTCTGCTCAGTAAGTGGACATTAAAATTTTGGCCAGTGCTGAAACAGCCCCTCAGAGAGGAGGGCAAATAAAAAACAGGAACTGTGGTTTTTTGGTTCTTTCTAAGGATCCCCAAAGCACAACCAAAATCAACCCAGAAATGTTTTTACAGATACAAAGCCCCATGAAAAACAAACTCAAAGAATCCTTGTCGCATCACAAGGAATTTACTCAGATGCTTCCAACAATCCCCGTCCCAGAAGGACACAGAGGCTTTCAGAGGCAGTAACAATCTCGGGAGCACTTTGGTAGGGAGCTAATATAGTCACAGGCTCTTCTGGATTTGGTCCACGGAAACCAGCCAAGTGTAATAAGTCAGTTTGATGCCGGAGGAAGGCTGGGGGGGAGGAGCACCCTTTAGGATGCACTAATAACGCCGTGTGATTTGAAATTTTTATTAGAGCTTAACAGGGCACAGCAACAGTAGGTGACAAAGAAAACAGACTGAAGGCGGGGGAAAAGCCTTATAGGGGAAAAAAATAATAATGGAAAGTCTGCTGCATGGGAAATATTTTGTTAGATGACTGCCACTATTAGAAGATTTCCAAATGCCAGGCGTAATTAAAAGCTCTCTTTTCAAATGCAGTTCACGGCTCACACACAAACGTTTCCCACCACGTGAGGCTCAGAACCCTGCAAGGGGCCAAGCAAAATGCATTTAAGAACTGCCAAACGTGCAAAGGCAGTTTGTACCAATTCTCCCCCCTCACACATCCCCCAGAAGAAAAAACCCTTCACAACAACCTTTTAAAGGCTTTGAATTGCGCTGCCAGGGGATTATCAGTAAGTGACATTTACAAGTGATTAGAGGACAGAGAATTATCTTAGTCACTTGTGGGAAAGGAGGAAAGCTTCAAGGTCAAATCTCTCAGTACTTAAAACGTCGGCAGATGTTTTGTTTACACAAAAAGTGTCATTTGATTTATGATGGAGCTTTACATCCAGAACTTCAACTCAGCCAACGGAACTGCAGAGAACACGGGTGGGAATGGAACCAAAAATTCATATAATACCTTCAAATACCTCACTGATTCACTCTTATTAAAGTAAGAGGTTGGTTTAGGTGCCAAGCAGTTACACATTACCTATTAGCTTCTCGGAACAAGTACTCCAAGCCATATAAACCTTGGCAAGCAAGGAGACGGAGACAGATCTCCACCAGCTCCAGAAAGTCCCACACCGACCCCCTTCGGCACTCACCTCCGGACAATGGATTGCTGGAGATTTTTGCAAACGGTAAGAGATTCTCCCATAAACATGTGGCACATGATGACCTCAAGGCAGCTGGCCATGAATGACATCACTGCGTCAGACTGCAGAGTCCCGCTCCGGGAGACGATGCAAAGCCGCTGGAGAGAGGAGCAGTGACTCAGTGCCTGGAAGAACTGGGCGCCCGCACAGAAGTACGGCTGTTCCAGCCTGCGGGAATAAACAACAACAACTCAATGTGCGATTCACGGCTGGGACAGCTCCCAGACACGAGGGAAGACGGCACATTCATGGGGGGCTGGCAAATGGGTTGAGCAGTGGCTGCCGCGTTGCTGGACAAGGGTACAGAGAGGCAGAAAAGCCCTAAAGTGCAGAATTCCGGTGTCCGCAGGGAGCAACCCTGGAATAACCCTGGGTTTGCAAATTTTCCACAAAGTATGTTCGGTAAGAAAAGCTTTGGGGCTGAGCAGCAGATCCATTCTACTCTTAAAAGAGCTACTACTACTACTACCTGACATCCACTGAGCAGGTGATGTGGATTTAGGGACCTTCTGCTTTAGTGCATAAGCACTAATCAAACTGGTCATATCTTCGGTTCAGTATCTTCAGTTTACTGCCTAGAGAGAAGCAGGCATGAAAAACACACAGTGCACACAGGGTGACGCAGAACTTAAGCCTCTGGGGCCAAGAGTGACCACAACGAGCCCTGGCAAACGATTAAAGTTACTGCTCATCCACAGGAAGAACAACCATCACCAATCCAGCCTTCTTCACTTGGCCCAGGGAAGAGAGACAGGATCCTCTGTCATGGTAATCCAGCAGGGCATCAAAATGACACAGTGAAGCCATACCTGGCCAATGTGGAGTCTGTTTTAACCAGGAACATAACTGGGTGACTCCCTCACAGAAACCAGCCTGCAGGAAGCAGAACCTGCTCAGGGCTGGTGCCATCAGGAGACTTCATCTGCTTAGTGCAGATTTACTGCAGGGCTTCAGAGCACTTGGGAATCTCAGTCATTGGGTCAGGAAGGCCAAGTACGCCAAGAAGGTTAATCCATTAGGTGCTTGCAAGCTGTCAGTCCCAACCTGATCTGGATAATCTCTGCATAGGCTTTTGTAGTACCCAGGGGTATCTCAGCAACTTAATCCTGTTAATTAATAAATTATGTTTTAGTCTCAGCCTGCAACTGCTGTCGGGCAGCACTGCCTGAAGAGATCCTAAAAGCATATCAGCACTTCGGGTAATAAATAAAAAATAGTATTAAGGAGATGCGCAGCCTCTTCAATTTTTCGACAGCGTTACTGGGTCGCTGTAAATTTAGGACAGGAAGCAGAGAATCTCCCTCATCCCGACAGCAGTTGAATGTGAATCCCTGTCAGCAGTTTCCAGGTGAATCCCTGAGCCGCCAGCCGCACCCGCAATGCCGCCCTGCACTCGCTAGATGGCAATGTTGCTTTGGAACAGCCCCTTGCACGAGCTCCGCAGCCTGGAAAACTGGGACGGGAAAAACGGGGGCGAGCAGCAGGGAATCGGTCAAATGAAAAGGAAACGACATTATGAGGAGGAAGTGCTAAACACTAAAACCATCTTAAGCTTACACAACCCTCTAGGATCTTAGGAAAGAGCAATGGCAGCTTCCATATAAGCACGGTACAAGGAGACACTCTTGTTCCAGCCCTTATTCCAGGCTCTACATTCTCTCCCACCTGTATCCCTCTCGGCCACCATTTCAAAGCCTCTGGAAACTACAGAGCTTGGGCTGAGCAAAGCAACACTGCACACCCAAACCTCCTTCCCCAGCCCTCAGTCTTTCCACGGTTATTTTACTCTCCTGAAGGTTAAAGGTATGTTCATGTAACTCAAGACAGAGCAACCGAATTTCCAGCAGCTACCATCCCTCGGATGAGAGACCTGCACATTCCTTGCCTGTTATAAATGGGAAGTGGTGGAACATGAAAACCTTCCTGAGGTGTTTTAGCCAGCCTGGATCCCTTCACTATTGCAGTGGATCAGGAAGAGGCCCACAAACACCAGTCCCAGATGGTGAGCAATAATTACAGTCACAGCAACTGAACTGTGACCACAGAGTGACCTTGCTGCTACAACTATTCAGCATTTTGGACCCTTTTGTGAACAGAGGATGACAATGGGACTAGCAGATCCTGCATTTTCATGAAAAGAACCTGGTTTAGGGGAAAAAAAGAAGGAAAGAAAGCATCTTGCTAAAGTAGTAACATTTGTGTTCATATGGATTGATGCAAGGAAATCATCAGAGTTTGTGCCCTTTGCTTTCACAAGCACATTTTGGCTACCATGAAGCTCCTTTGTGCACCCCATAGGATCAGATCCTTTAAATCCTACCAGGAGAGGAACACCAGCGGGACAAACTCAAAATTTTGAATGTTTTCAGTAAATTTTCAAGACAAGAAATAATAATAATAATTTTAAAAAAAAAAAAAGGTGAGATTTTAATATAAACCAAATGCACAAAAATATCTCACTGGGAAACCTAAGGCGAGAGCTACATTATCTAGACAGTGTAGGAATCTCTTCCTTCCTGGAAATTTAAAAGATATATATGTACACAAAGCCAAAAAGTCAGCAAAGGCTCATAGTATTTAACCTGCTCTGACAGGCTGCTAGCTGCAAAATATGCAGCATCCACTCTTCCTTATCTAAAAGGAAGGCAGTCACAGCACTTTTGGCTCTTAGAACACTGGTTAAAGGGCATATCTCGAGCCTTAAAGAAAAACACACAATGCCTTCCCATCCTCCACAAGACAGGAAGGAAAATACCCAGTTTTCAAGCCATTGCAGTTACTTTGGACGAGAACAGTTTTATCAGCAGCCACAACAAACCACACACTACTTTTCTGGCGGTTCACAAATGAAATGGGAGACATTCAAGGGCAGCCCCCTCACCTGAGATCTCTCAAACATTTGCAGTGTTTCAGCATGTCCATGAGAGCAGACATATAGACCACCTTCCCCATCATGCCCAGGTTGGCCAAGGAAAGAGTCCGCAGGTGCTGGCACTGCAGCCCAATGCTGAGGAGCCCAGAGCCTGTGAGGATATTTGGCAGCTGTGCTAAGGTGAGGCTCTGCAGGTAAGTCAATTGGCTGATGGCAGCCACCTCCGAGTCCCCCACGCTTTGTGCCCGGACACAGGGAGGCAGCGAGTTCCGAATCGCCGGCTCATTGCGGGGCATAGCAGAGGAAAAACTGGACCCGATTATTTCCAAGGTTTCCAAAACTCGCAGGCTTCCCATCAGAGCCCAAAACACTGAGGACTCTACCTTCTGGTTTGCCTGGTCCGCTAAGTTCCTTGGATATGTCTGTATCCCAATCCGGACTTTCCTCCCAAATGTTTGGGGCACCAAATTAGGTGTCATGGGAGGCTTCTCCACGCTTGCACCAACGTCTGTGATGGAGCAAACTGGCAGTGCTAAGGAGAGCAGGTGCTTTAGCCTGGACAGGAGCTGGCACAGGTGGTTCCCAATGTTTTCCGAGCTGTGATGGTGAGCTGCAGACAGGTTGAGGTGCCTCAGGTTGCAGCAAGACACTACCAGGCTTTCCAAAATGCTACTGTCAATGTCATCTTCCGCTTTCCGAAACAAGGACTCCGGAGCCAGACAGTGAACACAGCCACTGAGATTCAAACTGGTCAGGCTTTTAAGGTCCTTCCCACCATTAATGACCCTCTGGATCAGGTGCCCACCAGATAAGGTGCATCGGCTAAAGCTGAAGTAGAAAGGGTTGTTGAACTTCAAGTGTTGCAGGAGCCCAGAGCCGTTAATCCAGGCTTTGGGCAATTGTAAAGCATCCAGACGGACATTTCGAGCCATGGAGTCCAGGAGGTTTTTGGTGGCTCCCGTCTCTGCAAAGCTGCCAGGGGCAGAGATAAGGAAAGCGTGGAGGTTCTCCGGTGTCCGATCACTCAGCACTGCCAAGTACAGCCTCACCACCTCCTGGTTGACGTAGCCAGGAGCCAGCCTGGCATAGAAGATACGGAGGTTCTGGTAGTGGGGCACGTTGCTCTCGCCCACCATCAGCTGCCCAGAGAGCATAAACCCCTCCCGTGAGCGGTCGAGGATCTCAAAATACAGCAGCAGCTTCTCCAGGCTCGTGCAGCACGGGACGACCCCGTAGGACGGCGTGTAGAGGGTCTGCTTCAGCTCCAAGACACGGCTGAGGGTGGCTTTGCACTCACTGCTCAGCTGGCTGGCATCAAAGCCCGGATTGACATCGATGGCTAGGGAGCGCAGGTGCTGCAGCGTGGAGAGCATCCTGGAGAGCCGCAGGGAGGTGACGTGGCACCCTGACAGGTTCAGCTTCACTAGGTTCTTGCAGCGCGTCACGTGGTCGATGGTGGAGCTGGGCAGCCAGTAGCACCCTGCCATGTTCAGCTGGAAAATCTCCTTCCCAATGTCCCTCATCAGCTGCTTCACTTTGTCTTTGTTCACCTGCACCCAAACAAGACCACATTCAGTGAGACAGAAGGCACTGGCTCTGTTTCCCAGCGGGAGATGGGGATCAGAGTGGTTGGCACTCAGAGTACGTGGCTCACCCAAAGGTTTGGGGATGGTAGCCCAGCCAAAGAATGATTACACTGCTGGCAGCTCAGTCTGCCATGCTTTGGACTCCTAAGATTACACTCCCCTCAGCTCCTTAGCCTGTGCAGTTCTGCATTACAGCTGTTCAGCAGCCCAGGGTGGAATGGAAACCACCTCCATTTTCTACCAGCAAATCTATTTCAGCAGAAATAGCTATGGAAACTTTAACTGAAAGAAGAACATTTCCATTCCTCTTCACCTAGTTTCCTTTTCTAGAAATGAATAAGAGAAGCTTCCCCTGGCCTGCACTTGGTGACACAGTTCCCAAAAAAACATATCACCCTTCAGTCCCAAGCTTTATTTCTGCTATAGAACACCCACAAATTCTGGCTCCTCTGACTGCATACCTTATAGCAACACACACAAAATTTTTCTGCACAACAACACAAAAAAGAAGTTTTGAGAAAATGGTTAACTCAAATGGCTACAAGTGGAAGGTCACATTTACTTTCACTTCAGCTTCCAGAAACATAGAGAAGGTGTTTTCACTGACAGCATTTCATAAAACTAAGGGAGCACAGAGATGTTCTAACAAAGCATTCTGGAAAACAAATGCATTTATATAAGTTTATTGTGTATTTGATTTCAGAGTTCAAGAACAGTCCATTTATGCAGACACACTGGAAAGTTCTACTTGGTGTTTTTCCCGAGGTCATATTTGTCTTCACAGCTAACAGAAGCAGCAAGCCACTCTCCCCACCTTATAGTCCTTCTGAAGTAAAACTGTGTGTGTCAGACTCTTGTCAAGGCAAAGCACTGCAAGTTTCCTGCAGGTTCTCCTGACATTGAGGACCAGGTCTGTGCAAGGGACGTAGCTAAGGATGTGCAGAAGGATCTCATCTGAGAACTCCATCAAGTTGACACCATTGCTTTCCTCCTCACTCTCCTCACTCACAACCTCCTGGGGGGAAAAGGAAAAAAAATGGAAAAAAGAGAAAAGCTACTGGCTCAGAAACTTCAGCAAAGCTTTTGAGAAAAGAGATATCCCGACTCCCACACGGATTTTTAAAGTGAAACAAAACCAAAAACACCTGGACCGTTAAGTATTTCCGTCTGTGTGAAGAAACCAAAATCCTTCCCTCAAAAGGTAACAAGGAGGTAGCACAAAACTTCACACGAAGCCACAGCACCTTCCCTCGCTCTGTCACTGCTTCAGAATGGGGAGAAAAAACCCATTTCCATTCCCTGGACGTGGTTTGCAGCTGGGAAAGCGACTGTCCCTGATTCTTTCCTAAATACACCACAGCTGTCGCCTTCTACATCCTTCCTCCAAGCGCCACCCGTTTCAACAACTTCACGAGCTATGTAACCGTATCTATATACACACGTGAGTGTATATATGGTTATATACAGATACACGCACACATACCACCACCGCAGCCCAGCACCGGATCCCCACAGCTCCTCTCGCCACACGCCCACACCTTTAACCCCGAGCCCACCGCCCAAACCACCATTCCCTGAGGGGAAGGGGGTGGGGGAGCTCCCCCCGCACAGCCCCTCCCGAACCCCGGGCCCGGCTCCCTTTCCCCGGTTACCGGCGGGCCTGAGGGGCCGGACCCACCCTGCTCACCTCTCCGGAACGGAGCATGGCAGCGGCCGAGCAGTCCCCGCTCCTGTCCCCCCTCGAAGCGGCCTCAGCCCCGGCCCCGGTTCGTCTCCCTCAGCTCAGCCCGGCCCGGCCCGGCCCGGCCGCCTCACGGCACTTCCGGCGCGGCCATGACGCACTTCCGCCGCAGCGCCCGCCCCGCAGCCATCTTGAGCGCGGCGCCGCCGCCATGATGGGAGTGGCGGGTCCGTGGGATGGAGGGACGGGTGAGGATAAGGGTGTGGAAAAGGCCCCCGAGGTTCATCGAGTGTCCAGCCCTTGGCCGAGCGCCACCGTCCCCTGAGTGCCGAGTCCGGCCTTGCCTTAAATGCCTCCAGGAATGGCGGGTTCGCCACCTCCCCGTTTCGATGCATCATCACCCCTTTCTGTGAGGAGATTCTGCCTAATGCCCAACCCAAAGCACCTCTGGCGCGGCTTGAGGCTGTTTCTTCTTGTCCTGTTGTTTGTTATTAGGGAGCAGAGCCCGACCTTACCTGGCTCCACCCTCCTGTCAGGGAGTTACAGAGAACCAGAAGGTCACCCCTGAGCCTCCTTTTCCCCAACTCCCTCAGCTGCTCCTCATCAGACTTGTGCTCCAGACCCTTCCCCAGCTCCATTCCCTTCCCTGGACCTGCTCCAGCCCCTCAACGTTCCTCCTGAATTGAAGAACCCAGAGCTGGATGCAGCACTCGAGGTGTGGCCTCACCAGTGCCCAGCACGGGGACAATCCCTGCCCTGGTCCTGCTGGAGGGATAACAGAATGGTTTGGGTTGGAAGGGACCTTATAGCTCATCTCGTTCCACACCGTTGCTTAAGAAATGAAGGAAATTAAGAGCATGGTTTCTCTGGGAGGGGGGTGCTAGCACAAGAGCATTCTCTGAGTTCCAGAATGGCTTCAGTTGAAAGGGACCTTAAAACTCATTCCAACCCCACCATGGGCAGAGACACCTTCCACCAGCCCAGGATGCTCCAAGCCCCGTCCAGCCTGGCCTTGGACACTTCCAGGGATGGGGCAACCACAGCTTCTCTGCCCAGCCTGTGCCAGGGCCTGCCCACCCTCACAGGGAAAAATTTCTTCCTGTATCACCATCCTGCCCTTCACTGATGCATGGAGGGTGTGCAGAGTCACCGAGGGCTGCTGCGAGCAGAGCCATCACACACAGCCATGTCCAAGGAGAGCAGCTGGCTGAGCACGGTTGTGTTAACTCCTCATTCCAAATCTCAAGTACAGGCAGGACCACAGCCCTGGAATTTCCAGTTACGTGTGTGCCTCAGGAATTTTGTTCATAGAAAATGTGTTTCAAAGATGTCCCACAAAGGAAGATGAATAAGTTGCTATTTTCTTCGTGCTTGATTGTTGCCATTTAAGGCCGTGAATTACATTAGGGGTAAATTGGGGGTTTCACTTAGAAATAGCAAAAGCCTCAACTCTTGATTATGTGTTTTGCTTCTAGGCCTATGAGAGGGCTCTGGAGTCAAAGAGGAAAACTCCTCTTGGCCTTTAGATGAGGGAGAGCTTCAGTAAGAGGAACTGTACCTGCTTTGTTTGTCATGTGTTTCACTTAAATAAAAGGTAATGACAAGTTAAATCCAGAGGCCCTTCAGTCAAGACCAACTCGTTTGACATCTGGGAAAAATACCAGCCTACCATATTTGCAGTCGTCAGGGAAAGCAGAGACCAGGGTGGAGGAGAGCTGCATTTTCAATGCAAATAGTAAATAAAATCATCAGGGAGTCCCAAAGGCAGAGGAAAGGCCCTGCCCAGAGAGCCAGGGCAGCTGGAGCAGCCGGAATTAGGAGTAGCCACAAGTTCCCTCCAGCCCTGGGGTGTACACGGACCAGACAGCACCTGACAGCTCCACATAAGAACTGGGAACAGAGATAGGGGTGAGGATCTCCTGAGGAGAAGCCAGGCTCTGTAACAGGAGCTGCTCTGGGACTTGTGATCCCCCAAATAAATGAGCTGCGTGTGGGTGCAGATAAGACACGGAGGTTGAACATGAGGCAGCAGTGGGCGGTAAAGGAGGAAGGAAAGGAACGGCTACACTGAACTCCGGCAGTTCTCCTGGTGCCTGTGGGAGGTGGACAGACAGAGGGAGAAGAAACCCTCCCTGCTGTGCCTCACTTCAGGAGCACTCTTCTCCATGTGTGCACTTGGGAGCCTGCTGAGAGGCTGGGTTCTGCTCAGGGCTGGCCCATCTCGGGGCAGGCTTCAGTCATCTTACAACAAATAAAAGTTTTCTTAGCCCAAAGAAGGCAGGCACATGCCATGCTGTCCCAGTCCAGGCAGGCAAACAATACCAGTATCAAGATATTTTGCTCTATATAAAACAAAATCTCTTAACTTTTCAAGGCCAGACTGACCTAAGGATTTTGTTTTCCCTCTGGAAAGTTCTCCTCTGTTCTTCTTGAGACTGATACAGCCTGGGCATCTTTTTGCCAGTGTGACTAGAGCCCAGCTGGACTGCAGCAGCCAGAGCACTTGTTGTGCTTGGATGCACTGCTAGCTCCACTGCTGGAAGTGATTCTCAATCCTTGCTTTGTTTTAATACTGTCAGGCCTGCAAAAGTGGATTACAGATGGGTATAATGCAAGTCAGGGCAGGCTTCAGATCAACAATCCTGCAAAGAACAAGTTCAGAGACCAGGAGTGCTCCTGACCCAAGCACAGCAGATATCACAGTCCCATCCCTGAACTGGTACCTCAGAAAGGCCATTTTCTGGAGCTGATACTTTTCACCTTCTGAGAGGACTTCTTCAAGGAGGCCAGTGTAGTCTGAATACTCTGGGATTTCCTGGGATTTTTGCACACAGCCAGCTGGCATCTGTTCTGGAGGAGCACATGCTCACTAACAAGAGAACAGGACCCTCCCCATTCAGGGACCGTTTCTGGTCAACTGTCCCTGACACAACTGAGAGACAATGAGGCCCTTCAGGGCTAAATCCCGAGAGCTGCAACCATCTCCTCTGCCAAGGACATCACTAATTCCCGGCGATGGCTTGATTCCATAAGCGGCTCAGCGAGGTGACTCTCCGGGTCATCAACTAATTGCAGGTGAAGTGCCAGTGACTGTCTCCAGCAGGAGCGAAAGTTGGGAGCTCTGAGGGAAGGAAGGGCATCAAACGTGGGAGCCTTCACTCCTGGGGTAGCTGCAGGGAGGCAGGAAAGGGCTGGGGCGGCTTGCAAGGATCTACAGCCGAGTCCCGCCATCTCTGCAGCCTGAGGAGTTCTGGAATGTCACCATGACTGAGCCAGACAGGGGGACGTGCTCAGCCTGGCCCATGGGTGGACAGAATAAACCTTCTGGTCTCCCCACCACCCTTGGCTATTTGCTGGAGAGGAGGAGGAGGTAGCCAAGGCACTGATTATCCCTTACTCATTTTCTCCTTTGAGTCAAGCATGGCTAAACCAGCTCCTCTGCTGCCCTTCCTGACAGGCCTCTTTGCATTTCCCCACCTCTGTGAAACAGCAAGTAGCAAACTGAAACTTGATGGCAGAGAAACTAGTCCAAAAAATCCCCTTCTTCCAGCACTTGATGTTCTTGAGAGGAAACACTCCGGCTCACTGGAGCTGGGAGCAGTGAGTAATGCTTGAAGTGGTCCCTGCCCCACATCACATTCTTTTCTCCAGCATGTAATGGCCCAGAGGAGGGATAAACAGAGCCTTGCTGGAGCAGCCTGCAGAGTAGCTGTGCACACCATGGCCACATGCTGGAGAGGCTTCAGGAAGGGCTGTGGAAGGCTCAGCCTCATTTCACTGTTGCCCAAAACAGTAACTGAAAGGGAAGAAAGGAGAAAAAACCCTGAAAAGTGCTAACTAAAAGCAAGCCTCAGCTGGCTCTGGAGCAGGAAGGTCACCCTGGCTGCCCTGTGTCCAGTGGCTCTGCACCAGCCCAGCACTCGCCCTCTCCCAGTGCTCACAATTCTGCCCACCTGAGCTGCTCTCAGCCCCCAGCGTTTGGCTGCTCTGCTGTTTCTCACCACCACCATCACCTCTGCTGTTCTTCATCTCAACACATTTTCCCATAGAGATTAGTGACCATTTCAGAGAAGAGTTAAGAAAGGCACCCCATTTCCCTATTACTGTCATCTTGTTTTGCCCCCTGGCCTTTTTCCTGCCCAGCTCCCACCAGCTCCCTCCCCAGGAGCTGCCATTGCCTACTCCTCACCCCATTTCCCCAAGACCTCAGGTTATAAGCCCGGTTTGGGCCTTGCTCAAAGCTGTTTCACCTCCTCTGTTGCAAACTGGTGCTTCCAGTAACTTGTCAGCTCAGCATCTGCACCTCCAGCCCTGCCAGGCGCCCACTGCACCCAGGAGGGAGGCTGGGGAGATGAAGGGCAGAAACCAGCAGGTCCACCCGGAGTACAGCGTGAGACCAGAGCAGGAGCAGGCAAGGCAGAGGATTAAAGAAACACTGGAGTCTGTTCCATGCCTTTCATCTGCTGGAAGCATGACACAATCAGAGCCATTAGCTCTTCAAAGGCAGGCAGTCTGGTGGAGCCTTGAGAAGTCAGCATACCTGTGAGCTATGCTCCCAGGTCTGGTCTGCCTAAGCTGGCAATGCACTGTAGCACCTGGCTCAGCTCTTCCTGGTCCCTGATCCAGCAGCCTTTATCCTGTCTCCTTTCCACGGCAGTGGCTTCAGGTCCAGGGACTTGTGGACTTGGCTGTGTCCTACAGGGTCTCAGTTCGCAGCACAGCTTTGTGAGGGCCCCCTCTGAAGCTGCTCCTTTCCATGAACCCAGGGAAGCTGATGAAACAAGGCTGAAGCTTCACAGAAGGTTCAGAAGGCACAAAGATGGGGACAGAGCCAAGAACCCATGCAACCCTTTCTGGAAGGGGTTGGGGTGGAGGCAGGTACCTGTACTGCCCTCAGCAAGTTCTGGAGTTGTGTCACCTTCTGCCAGAGCTTCCTCCCTGCACCTTTTTCCCAGCCCCACCCATGTAACACCTCAGTGGCTCTGCTCTCAGAAGTCAATTTTTTTCCACTTCTCAGACTTTCTCTTGTTTTCACCTGAAAGCTGCTCCACCCAGCCAGCACACTTGCCAGGGTTATGAGTCTCACAGCCTGAACTCAGGCCTCTCCTCCCAAGGCAAACCAGGACAAACAAGCTTTGACACCTGCAGCAAGATGTGACACTGCCCCACGCAGAGCTGCAGACTACTCAAAGGAGCCTGGGCTGAAGAAGAATCCAGCTGCTTTGGCACAGTTATAGCATCCCCACACCCCACTTGCTTCCATCAGCCCAAAGCCAGATGTACAACTCAAGAGAGCACACACACACAGAGCAGGAAGCGGGAAGGTAGAACCGGGTTCCCACTAAGCCCAGCTCTTACAGCAGCATCCTGTGGCACACACTGCCATAAGTATCTGGAAAGCTGCAGCAGTTGGGCAGGCTCAGCTCTATCCCCCAGTATCACCAAGAGCCATCTGCCTTGTCCCCTCTGCAGCGTAAGCATCTCCCCTAGCCCGATAGCAGAGCTGTGGAGCCTGGGAGAGCGAGATGAGAGCAGGGAGCAGCTGTCAAGAAAAGGCACAGAAAGAAAATGAACAACCAACACCAGTCAAGCCTCTATGGTGTGCACTTTTATTTGAACTGGTCTTAAGTCAGTGTACAGGTAGCCCCTCCCTCCCCCACATACTGGCCCCTTCTGTGACCCTGTGGGGGGCTGTAAAGCCTTCATTCCCATCTATCACTGGGGAACACAGCCTGCTTGCTTGACAAATCGAAGAGAAAAAGGATCAAGTGTGTTTTGTTTTTAAGGCGGAAAGATACAAAAAGACACTTGTTGGGTTACATAATTTACAGACAAGCAATTATAACCTAACACCAGTAACTGGCATCGGCTCCCTCCGAGCTGGGCTGTTGCCTTCACAGAGGCGAGTAACTTCCTGTAACAATGCATTATAACAATATTTGGAATGACTATTAAAAAAAAACAAATGTACAATCAAAGTCCTCAGATGCATTGTAGAACTTTGGGGGCATTCGCTCCAACATGTTTCATTTTAAGACTGCTGCTGACACCTTCACCGTTCCAGTTTTTTAATCCTGAGTCAAGCGCCAAAAAAAAAACAAATAAAGCCATGCCAATCTCATCTTGTTTTATGAGCAATTATGGGTTTCATCACGAGGGTGTGAGTGTTGGTAACAGTCCGGTTTAGAAGCATTTGCGGTGGACAATGGAGGGTCCGGATTCATCGTACTCCTGCTTGCTGATCCACATCTGCTGGAAGGTGGACAGGGAGGCCAGGATGGAGCCTCCGATCCAGACAGAGTATTTGCGCTCAGGTGGGGCAATGATCTGCAGGGGGAAGAGGAGGAACCAGTCAGACACAGCACCACACTACGCTCACAGCCCACGCGCAGCCCTGCAAGACAGAGCTGCCTAATTCCCTTATCTAGCCCTGGCCGAGATACCATGAAGTCCAAACAGGATCAAGACACAGCCTCACACACCCACCTCCCCCCTTCCTTTGCAGCCAGTCTTTACCCTAATCCCATTATTCATACAGTTGGGTGGGTGCCAACCTGTCCAGACCCAAGGCCATTAAGGCTGCACCAGACATTAGACACAGTTTCTATCTTTTCTAGCAGGAGTTCAGTTCAACCCCCTCCACCCACCCTGTGTTTCAGGCCCAGCAGGAGTGCTGAGACATTCCCACAACTCCATCCTACCTTGATTTTCATTGTGCTGGGTGCCAGGGCTGTGATCTCCTTCTGCATCCTGTCAGCAATGCCAGGGTACATTGTGGTACCACCAGACAGCACTGTGTTGGCATACAGGTCCTTACGGATATCCACATCACACTTCATGATGGAGTTGAAGGTGGTTTCATGGATACCACAGGACTCCATACCTGTGAGGAAGAAGCAGTCTCAAGTCAGCAAGAGCTCAGACACAACTAAGGAATCACAGAAAGATATAGTGGGCAACCATGAGACCAGAAGCAGCACTTTCACTGGGAAAGCACTACACAGCCATGGTTTGGACAGGTTCCACCTCTGGTTCTACTGACCCAAGCCCCTCAAACAGCTTTAAAGCTGTGGGGGAAGTGAGGCTGACTGGTGTGTCAGCACCAACCATACTATGAACCAGCAGTAATATGGTACCTCACTGTCCTGGTCTGCAGGTCACCCTTCACAGATGAAACACGGGGCAGTGGGGAGGTAAAGGGTATCCTACAAGAGTTGGGCTTACCCAAGAAAGATGGTTGGAAGAGGGCCTCAGGGCACCTGAACCTCTCATTGCCAATGGTGATGACCTGGCCATCAGGGAGTTCGTAGCTCTTCTCCAGGGAAGAGCTAGAGGCAGCTGTAGCCATCTCCTGCTCAAAATCCAGGGCAACATAGCACAGCTTCTCCTTGATGTCACGCACAATTTCTCTCTCAGCTGTGGTGGTGAAGCTGTAGCCTCGCTCCGTCAGGATCTTCATGAGGTAGTCCGTCAGGTCACGGCCAGCCAGATCCAGACGGAGGATGGCATGGGGGAGGGCATAGCCTTCATAGATGGGCACAGTGTGGGTAACACCATCACCAGAGTCCATCACAATACCAGTGGTACGACCAGAGGCATACAGGGACAACACAGCCTGGATGGCTACATACATGGCTGGAGTGTTGAAGGTCTCAAACATGATCTAGGGAGAGAAAAGAAAGGGCTGAGTCAACAGCAAAAACCAAAGTTCTTGCTACAGGTCTATGCCAAGTCCATGCAAGTGGTATTACTTTGCGCCCCTAGATAAGGGAGATCTCTCCACTCCCCCTCAAAGTCCATGCTTATCTCACCTGGTCCCCACCCACACCTGCAGGGTCAGAGGCTGAGCAGGGACACCACCACCATAGACCCTTCTCTATGTCACAGCACGGAAGAAAACAAATGCCAAGTAAACTACAGTACAGTCACTCAAGGCTGTAAATGGATTAGTGTGCCTAGTCAGAAACAGCAGTTAGACAAGTTGCTAGTTCAGTCTCAGAGAAAGCCAGCTTAGAAGAGCAAACAAAACCTGTCAAGGTCCAGCAAAGAGGAGACTCAGGTCAGGAAAGGAAAACCCTGTAAAGATGGCAAAAAGGGAGAATAGTGGTGAAGGAGGAGAGAGGACAACATGGAAGAGGAGAGCTAGCCTGCAGCAACATCTGCTGTAGCTCCAGGCTCTAAAGTTGTACATACCTGTGTCATCTTCTCTCTGTTGGCTTTGGGGTTCAGGGGAGCCTCTGTGAGCAGCACAGGGTGCTCCTCGGGGGCTACTCTCAGCTCATTGTAGAAAGTGTGGTGCCAGATCTTCTCCATGTCATCCCAGTTGGTGACAATACCGTGTTCAATGGGGTACTTCAGGGTCAGGATACCTCTTTTGCTCTGGGCTTCATCACCAACATAGCTGTCTTTCTGGCCCATACCAACCATCACACCCTGCACAACAAAGAAAATGCATTAAGTACAGCTGAGAGACAAGCCAAACTGAGTGGACAACCCACTTTTCCCAAAGCTAAGTCACCAATTACTGTCCCTAGTCTATCAGGAAAGGCATTCAGCCAGCTGCTCCAACACACACTGCACAAAGGCTCTGCAGGAGGCTGCATTCCCCACCAACTGTGCTGCAGCACACAAGCCTTTCATGGTGTAAAGCCAAACAGAAGGGCTTCTTACTCTTGTGGAAAGGAACCACTTCCACCAAAACCCCCTTATTTCCGTCAAATAACAGGTCCCCCCCCCCCCAGCCACTTACCTGATGTCTGGGGCGACCCACGATGGATGGGAAGACAGCACGGGGGGCATCATCCCCGGCGAAACCGGCTTTGCACATACCGGAACCATTGTCAACAACGAGCGCGGCAATATCATCATCCATGGCTGGCTGCGGGAGGGGAGGCGAGAAGGAGGCATGAGCATCCCCGGCCACGCTCGGAGCGCCGTCCCGGGGGCTGCAGGCGGCAAGGGGAACCCACGAAGGAAGGGAGCCCACGAAGGAGGGGAGCGCAGGCGATGCCGCCAAGGCCTTCCCCACCCATTTCCTTCCTGCCGGCGCAGCCCCGCTTCGCCCTGTGCCCGCTAGAGGGGGCGACGCCCGCCGCGTTTCGGCGCTGCGCGGATTTGGGACAAAGGAAGTCCCTGCGCCCTCTCGCATTATTACCATAAAAGGCAATGGATGGAGCTCCGAGCCTCGCCCGCCACCCGCTTTTTGGGGGACGGCGGCGGCCACACCCCGGGCGCGGCTGCCACACCCCGCCGAATGCCGGACCGCGGGGCTCGACGGCTCCGCGCACCGCCGCTGCTCGCCCCGGCACCCCGTCGTCGGTGACGGCCAGCGAGGTTCAGCACCTCCCTGCAGACCTGGCGGTCACACGGGGCGCCAGGCACAGGCAGCGGAGCTCGACGGCTCCGCGCAGCCCCGGGGGTCGCGCCTGGTGGTCGCCCCAGCATCCCACCCCTGTGCCAGACAGCGGGGCTCGGACAGCTCCACCCAGTCCCGGGAGGCACACGCGGTGCTCGTCCCCGCGCCCCACCGTGTGCCAGGCACAGGTAGATGGGCTCGATGTCTCTGCACACCGTCAAAGCTTCAACGCGCCTCTAACACGGAGCCGCAGCAGGACAATCGCTGGCCACCACGCCCAGTCCACGAGTCAAGCGTGACCGGGGCTCTGCCCCATCAACCGGCGGCACCACGGCCGGGATTAGAGCCAGGGAGCCAAAGTCTTATGCAATTGCCTCCCGCCCCGGCTCAGCCCTGGCGGCTCCGGCCCCGCCGCTGTAATCCGGTGTCGGGGGGGCGGTGGCAGCCGCCGCTCATGTGCCGCCCTGAAAGGGCAACCTGGGAAGTGTAGTCGGTGCCGGAGCGGGCAGCCAGCCCTCAAACCAGGGCTGCGGGCACCTGGTGGGGGTCCCCCCGCGCCCTTCAACCCCGCATTGTTCCGATCCACAGCCTCGCCCCGGACAGGGGGTGCCGCCCCCCTCTCCTACAAGCAGCAACCACTAAGGCTGCCCGCATGTGCGGGATAGGGGGGGCCGCGCCCCTCCCCACCGGGGACAACGCCCCCGGGTGCCGAGCCCCCCATGGGAGGCTCTGAGGAGCGGACCAAGTCCCGCATACCCTCCCAGGACAGCCGCTCCCCCCAAGCAATCCTCTTACGGGGCGGATTAGCCCCACGGGCGGCAGGGGCGCGACCCTCCTCCACCCCTCCGCAAGCACCGCTCCCCCCAAGCGGGCATTAAACCGCGAGCCGCGCCTCTACCCCTTAGAACATCCCTTAGAACCCGCACCCCGCGCAGCACACAAAGGGCGCGCCGCGCCGGCTGCCCCCATCACACCGACAAAACCTCATCATCAATATCATCATCATCATCATCATAACTATCCTCATCACCACCACCATCCCTGCCGGGGCCGTCCCCGCTCTCACCTTGGCGGAGTGGCGCGGTCGCAGCCGGTGCGGGCGGGCGGTGGCGGTGTTGGCGGTGCGGGCAGGGCTCACGGCGGCTCCCGCCCGCCGCCCCGCACGCCTTTATATCCGCNTGGGGGGGACACCGGGGAAAGGGGGGGTGTGGAACTACGGGGTGAATTGGGGCGCGGGGCGCACCCCCCTCCGGCATCGCTGCGGTGTTTTGGGGAGGGGGATGTTGTCGGAGGCGCGGCGCGCTGCGGGGTTCGGGCTGCGTTGGTGCCCACCCCCAGCTGGTGCCCACATCATCGCCGTGCGGCTCCCCCACCCCCGAGCCTCGCACAAAGCCCCTCGGGTGTGGGGGGGATCGCGGGTCGTTCGCCCTCTCGGGTGTGGGGGAGCAGGGCGGATGCAGCGCCCCTCTTTCCCTTTCGGGGGGTGCTGGCTGTGCCTGCCTGCAGCGCTGCCCACGCGGGGCACGTGGAGCGCCTGTCACCTGCACCCCTCGGGTCGGGTTGGCACCGGTGACCCTGGCCCGGAGCAGGTTGCAGGGCCAAGTTCGCTGCTGATGTCAGCAGGCGGTGGCGATACTGCTGCTGCCAGCCACTGCCAGGCCCTCGGCCCTTGGACCCACCCGAGCAACCAGGAACGCTGCCGATGCCACAGGGCACCGGTAAAGGCCGTGTGTGTATGGTGGTAGTGGCACCTGGGAGAAGGGAATGCTCCACCGGCTCTAGTTTGGGTGTCAAGTCAGGCAGGGGGCCCTGGTCCCTGCTCCCCATCCCACCCCGCGCTGGCAGGAGATGCCAGGGGAGCCGCAGCTTGGTCAGATCTGGGCAATATTTTTTTGTCCTGTGATCCAAACCTTGCTGGAGTGGGAAATGTGGCTGCTCTGGCCCAGGCTGCCTTTCTGCAATTCCCTCCTTGGCTGTCACTGTCCAATACTGGTCAGGGATAAAGGCGAGGGCAGCGGCCGCAGAGCAGCAGGCAGCAGCAACCAGAGGGCTTTGCGTCTCCAGAGTGTTGTGCGAACACAGGCTGATTAATCAAGTTAATTAAGCAGCCCTGTAAGTAAAGTAGCAGCAGCCATTCGCAATCTGTTGGCGGTTGGAAGCGCGCAGACTTTTAGCATGGGGACCTTGGATGTGTAATCTCAGCCGTTTGGAAACAGCGATGACAGGGGGCAAAAATTAAATTCTCGGGGAAAAAAATAGCTAAAAGTGCCTGTTTTCCATGGGACACCCCTTGTCCAGCATCACGGAAGGGGAGTCAGCCCTGCCATCAGGGTCTGGCAGTCCACACCAGCAAGCTCTTTGTCACCAAGAAGCCTGCAGAGATCATGGTGAGGATGAGGATGGGGCTCCCTCCTCAAATTGCCAGTGTGGGTCTGGCTGAGGGGGGATTTAGGCATTATTTTCCCCCTTTGTTGCTCCCTGCTGTGGGACAAACAAAGGAGAGCAGCAGGAGAAACCTGCAAAAGCCTGTTCGGATGGAAATTTATAATTACCTGGGGGGATGGGACTTGATGGGACGCTGGGTACAATAGGAACATTACAGCAGTCCCTTTCCTTTGGGTGGCATCACCTTCCCCAGGAGCAGCTTGTCCTGGTGAAGGTGCCCCAAAATCCAGCACCATGGCTGCTCCCAGATGGATGCTTTAGAGCGGATGGTGTGGAGAAACAGGAGACCTGTGGGCTCTTCTCGTCCACTCCAGGGACATGCCTCATCCCTCAGGGGGCTGTGGTGATGGATGGGCCAGGCCAGCTTGGGACCATGCCATCCCGGACATGGCTATGGTGATGGAGCAAAGACACTGCAACAAACAGGGACTGTCCCCACAGGAAGCCCTTGGAGGAAGAGGACTCAGCCAAGGGTTCCTACAGGGCCAGGGCAGAGCAGAGCTGTCTTTCCCCAATCAGTCCTCTGCCACCTCGGGTGGATCCTGCAAGATCTCTGTATCGAAGCTTCCCTCGCAGTAAAATGGGAGTCATCGCTGTTAATTACCTACCTCACAGGGAATTAATTAATGTTTGTGCTCCACTTTGAAAAGGCTGATTATTAATTAGAAGATTATACGTCAAATAAGGGGAGCCACAAGGCACGGGTAGAACTGATGGCCCTGGAGGGTGTGAAGTGTGGTCCGTGAATGAGCTGATAAAGTGGGGCAAAGTCCAGCAGTAGCTCTGGGCTGATGGATTTAGAATGGGGAACACCAGCAGGACGTCAGGGCTGGGTGTGGAAGCCACCAGGGCCTATGGGGGTCTTGGTCAGCTGAATAGGGCGTGCATCAGAGGGCTGGGATGCTGCACTCCACTGGTCCTAAGTGAGCTGGTTGGGTGGAGCCGGGTTGGGGAGCCACGATGGGAGACAGCCCATTAGGCGGGGAGCGAATTACCGGGCAATTAGAGTCTCTTGATTATCAGACTGAATCAGAAAACAATCAATCCGCCAGCATCCGGAGGGCAGTAGGACAGGCCCTGTGTCTCCAGCTTTAGGGGCGGCCTGAGCTCCGGGCTCGGTGGGGATGGCAGGATGTGGCACCGCTTCCTCCCAGGCTGGAGACACCGTGACAGCGCAGCCACCAGGCAGCCACCGTGTTCACCACCCAGATCATGCACAGTGTGATGGACCAGGCTGACTCCCTGGCCATGGCTGGGACTCTCCTCTCATCCTTCCTGGGGTGTTGCAAGAGCCGAGAGGACAGAAAGGGGAACCGAGCAAAGAGCTTCCCAGCAGTCGTGTTGCCCTTGAGCAGACATAACAGGCTCCCAGAGTTTCCGTGTTTTGCTTCACTTTTCCCTTCTTGTCCTTGGCGCTTGGCTCGCACTGACTCTGGACAAAACTATCCAGGGGAGGATCCTCCTGCCTTTCACCAGCTGATATGGCTGGGCTTGAACTGCTGCAATTGTGGGACAAAGTGAGCTCTGCTTGTCACTTGCTTCTTGCAGCCCTTCCCCTAGAGTAGAAGCCCTTTGCTCGTGCAGGGATGGCTTCTGCCACGTTTTTGGGGAGGGAAGGGTCAAGGGGGGGGAAATAATCCTAGTGGATTTTGGCTTGGATTTCTGCACATCCCCACGTCCCCTTCAGTGGCAGCTCCTCCGACACTGACCTTGCCATGCTTGTGCCTCCCTTCTCTCCCTCCTGCTGTTGTGACAATAAGAAGAGATGTGGAAACTTTTGAAACCACCCCAGTCTCTTCAAATCACCCTTGCACAAAAATCATGGAGGCTTTTTGGAGCACTGCCTTTCCCTTCCCTCTCCCCAAGGGGAAGAAGGAAAGGTGCTGACCACATCCCCAGTTTCACAGGCACAGGGACCATCTCAGCACCTTCCTCTTTCAATTTTCTCCTCGAAGCATCAGCTGTAATGGGAATTTGCAGGAGGTAAAATCTAAGCAGGAACCCCAGGCCCATCTCCCCCTTTGGAGATGTTTGGGGGCCTCACTGCAGCCCCCACCTCTCCCTTTATGGGAACGTATTCAGCATTAAAACCTGAAGCAAAACAGTCCCTGACATTTTCCTGGCTCATTGCATTGCATCCCCAATGCCAGCTCATCCCTGACGAGCTGCAGACTCTCTTCTCCCCCTTTAAGCATCACTCTCCACTCTCATACATCCCTCCTCGAGGTTCCTGCTCCTTTGTATTGATCCTCAAGCTCTCTCTGATCTATCAGTGCCTTTATCAGAGAGAGACAACAGCCTTTCACTCCGCAGACCTCCATGTGCGAGGGCTTTTCTCTTCTGATCTGCATGGTCGGGCTAAAGGTGCATCAAGAATCCCTCCCATCCACAAGGAAGGAAAATCATTACATTGTATCATGCTGGAAAACTGTATAAATTCCCTGTTTTCCATTTTCAAGGCACAGCCAGCCGGCCCGTGCGAGGCTTTGCTGAGGCTGTTGGAAAGGGCATAGCCCTGCCCAGGTAGCTGAGGTGATGGCAGGGAACACGTGCCTGGTTTTTACAGCCTGTTATCCCTGATAACAGGGCTTTGCTGGAAGGGTTGAAGCCCTGAGCAGTGATTTTTCTTCACCCATTTTCCCAGCCCGGCCTGTCCTCACTGCCTCCAGCCTCATCTCTCCATGTCCCGTGCCTTCAATGCCTGTGCCAACACTTCCAGAGCCCCATGCTGGCCCCAGGGTTCCCCAGCCCACACAGCCAGCAGGAGGCCAGGGCTTCATTCCCAGCCTTTTAGGCTGCCAGGTCAGTATCCATCAACTGGTGCCTGGGCTGGGACACTCTGCCCAGCTCCATCCTGGTGTCTCACAGCCATCCCACCCTCCCCAGGCTACGCTGGCTCGGCCGCAGCAGAGCAAAGCCCTCCCTTCCCCCACTGGTTAAATGTGCTGCCGGGGCTGTCTTGGTTGACCTTGATAGCAAGAGCCAGCGAGGCCTCGGCGTTGAATTGTTTTCGGCTCAAGGTCATCCCTCAGCACAGCACGATCACAGCGGCACAGCCCGATCCTGGGGCGATGCCTGCCCCGCTCCCAGGCTCAGCCCTCCCGGCCACCCTGGGCACCTCTGCAGTCCACTCCTTCCTCAGTAATAAGACAGGTGTAAACTCAATTCTGTGCTGAGCTTCCCTGCAGGGATGGAGAGCAGCGGAGCAGCCCTCCCTCCCCCACCTCAGCCAGGCCTGGCATCAGCTTTGGGGGGATATTTCCTCCAGCTAAAAACAGAAGTGGAAGAGAAAAAGCTGATTCTCCCTGGGATTTTTCTGCAAGTCTCAGCCCTTTGGCCCAGCTCACCCCACCCACACTGTCACCCAAATGCCACTGAATAACCCCTCCAACTGTGATGCAGCTCCAGGGGGGGTCTTTCCCTAAAAGATGCTCCCTGGTGTTACCTGCCCTGGCAAAAGGCTTCCACAGGTGTTAGATGGTGCTCTGCCAAGCCATACGGTGCATTTTGAACTGCTGCTTAATTACTTTGAGAATTGATTTTTCTTGGTCGAAGGGCAGCAGCTGGATAGAGTTTTCCACTCATACCATACCTAGGAAATGAAACAGATCCTGGGCTACCCAAGCACGCTGGGAAATTCACTTTGATCTCTGCTGGGGTAATGGCAGTCTCCATCTGGGGGCTTCGAGTCTTTGGTAGAAGTGACCTCTCCACCTCAGAGAGGGAGGGAATAGTGCTGCCTTTGTTTTCTGCGGGAGAAACAGAGACACAAAGCAGAGGGATGCCCATTGCCCCCGTTCAGGGTGGCTCTCCCACCCATGCCAGATAATATAATGCTGCCTTTGTTTTCTGCCAATTCTGATTTAGGTTTGGGGCTTAGTCCCCTTTTATCCCCAGCAGTAGAAGTCATGAGGGTCTGAGACTGCTGTGCTGCTGTGGCTGCACCCAAAGATGGGGACCCCCAGCCCTCCAGTGACCCCAGAACTGCACCAGCTCCTCCTCCTGCGAGCGCAGGGATGCTCAGGGAACAGGCAGGAGGGACAGGGTTTGCCCATTCCTAGAAGGAGGGATGTAGGAGCTGCTCTGGGCCCTGTCCCAGCCCCATCCCTGCCCGGGCTGGCCCCCGGCTCTGTTTGCACAGCCGATGCCGAGCTGTGACGCAAGGGGCTCACCCCAGGAGTGGGACCTGCTCGAGTCAATGCCCCAACCACTCCCCAGGCTCCTCCAGGTTCAGACAAACCCCCAGGGGTGATCCAGCCCTCACACAGCACTCAGCCCTTTCACAAAGCCACCAGAATAGGAACCCAGTGGCAATCCGTCTGCCCCCACCTCGGGGAGCAGACGCATGGGAGGACGGCCAGGTGGTTTCCACTGGGTGCCAGGCAAGCAGGCTTGTTTCTGGTCTCTGTGGCTGGGGCTAAGAGTGGGGCTTATGATGGGCTGGCGTTGAGGGAAAGAGAGAACCTGTGTGCTCTGCAGAGTGATGCTGCTCCCAACAAGCCCTTCTGGTCCAATTTACACCGAGTTGCAGCAAATCCAGGGGCGAGCCGTCAAGCTTGCAACAATGTCATCACTCGAATACCATCCTGAGGCCACTCACTCAGACTGGAGACAGGAGGAAACCACCAACACAAAGCCCAGGTGCAGAGGCACCAAGACCCGCTGCGTTTCATTGTCCTCCCAGCCCACTGCCCCCGAAGTTTCCGTCGCTCAGACAGTATTTCCACGTGTGCTTCGTTTGGCTCTTTTCACACATTCCTGCCGGCAGGTGATAAGATCTCAAGAGAAAGGCAAACAAAAGCCCTGGGTGCCAAGTACCGGCTGTCACTCCCCTAACACATTAAGGTACTTTGCTCCCTTGTCATCAGCTCTAGTATGGGACCAGCCGGGACATATTGATCATCCCACCACAGCCTGGGCTGTGGGATGAAAATCTGGAAGGAGAAAACGTGAAGGGATTTGTGAGTTGTCAGGAGGAGGACGGCAAGCATTCTGCTCTCTCCTGGTCCCTGTGCCACCCTTGGGTGCCTACTCTGCTGTCCCATGCAGGTGATGTGTGACTGGGCAGGCATCAAGCCCCTCTCTGGGGTGGTGGAGGTGTTAGCAGCTGTGAGAATATTTGAAAAATGCACTTAAATCCCATTAGAACCTCGAGTACTCACAGGTGGCACTCACTGAAACAATGGCACAACCCTGGGGTTTCCCTGCTTGTCCTGGCCCAGGTGTCCCCAAGGCACCCCGTGCTGGCATGTGCAGGTTGGTCTATGAACACATCTCTCCATCCTTTAATGATAAGTGGGGTTAAGACTTCCATGCTCCTGCTCTCTTCCCTTCCCCATGCTAGAGCCACGTGGAGTTGCAGAGTTGGCTTCCAGAGCTGCTCCGCTGCTGGAGCACAGAGCAGCAGAGGAAGCCAAGCCAGCATACAAGAGCCACCAGCACCACAGTGGGGTTTAGACAGACATGAAGAGTGGCCACTGTCTCCAGTTTCTCGGCCCAACGAAGAGGCAAGTCAGCATGCAGAAAAAACAGGGAATGATTTTCCTACGGGGACTTTGCAGGAGCCCCTTGGTTCCAAGCCCACTACCCAAGGCTGTGAGATGGCTACACAGAACCTTTCACTCTCTGGGAGTCCTTGTTCTTGTTTTGCAAGAGCCTGGGCGGGATGGGGACAAGCAAGAGGAAGGCAAAGCCACCATCTGTGGTGGTGAGAGGAAGCTCAGAGCATGGGCTGGCACAGCCTGGGCTCGGTCCTGGCAGGGCAAAGGGTGTTCCTGCCTCCCCCTGGCATTGCTCAGCTTGGGTCCCTCACTCAGGGCTGGCTCAGCAGGCAGAGGGGCTGCTCAGCCAGCCCCTCGGGACCACAGCCTCCTGCCCAGAACCTGCTGCCTCTCTGGGACCAGGAAAGGTTTTCTCCTTCCCATCCTACACCGAGTACATCGCTCCACAGATGAACCCAAATCCTTTCCCTTGGCTTTTTCCTCTGCTGTGGAGGTCAGATGAAAGAATACATGGGACAAAGAAATGATCAAAATTCCCCCTCCTCACCCATCCCTCTCTGGGCACACGTTTTAATTAACTCTGAGTGGCCAAGGGACCGACCTCCCCGGCAGCTCTCAGCACAGCCCAGGCTGGGGAAATCAACCTTAAATGGCAAAACCTGGCCCTGTCTGCGGTAACCAGCTGGAGAAAGGCAGCGGAAACAGGAAACCAGAGAGCAGCTGAGGCCCTCTGTCCCCCTCCATTGCTTTGTAAACCCTAAATTTACCAGGAATAGACCTTAGAAATTATCCCCTCCCTCCTCTGCCCTGTCCCAGTGCTGGGGATGCATGGGATGGGTCCACTGGGGTATCTTGCATCATCTTGCGCCCTGGATCATCCTGCATCCCCTGATCATCCTGCATCCCTGCTCCTGGCACAGGCATAGAGAGGGAAGAGGTCTCCCTATTTCTATTCCCTTGTGCATCAGCTCAAGAAACAACACAGAACAGGAGTCCCCCCCAATGCCCTGACTCCCCTGACCCCCTCCATTGTTAGTTTTGCATGTTAACTCCCAGCAGATTCCAGGGCACAAATTGCTTCCAAAAAAACTGTCTATGCTCATCATTTCTGAGCTCCCTGAGTCTCCAAGTACTGGGATGAAAAGAAGCTTGGATGCTCACTCATCTCTCGGGGATTTTGAGATTCAGCTTTTTTTCAAGCTGTAAAGGAAAGCCTTGGATCTCCTGGCAGCCTAAGGCCCCAGCAAGACTCTTCTCTGTTGGGCTGTAGGCAAGGGAGGTCTCACCATGCAGGATGAGCCCACCAGAATCATGAATTTCCTCCCATAAATCACCAGTCCCACTTAAGGAACCCTACACTGGTGCCTGGCACACTGGGAGCCCTCAGTGTTTGCTTTGGCTGGTTTATTGGCTGTCCCACTTTTTTGGGATGAATTTATTTCCTACACTTGGCTCAATCACATCCTGATAGTGAGAAGGCAGTGGGCTGTCAATAAGCCACTCCTGGCTGATACTGGGGTGGAGAACAAGGTCCCATGGAATCCCTGGGATGGAACAGAGCCTGGAAAGCTGCATGATCCCAATGCTGAGACTTGCTGCGTTCCCATTTCCCAGCACGTTTTTCCATGAGCACTCTGCCAGCAGACTCATTAGCCGTGGCATCTCATTAAGGCAACTGTCCTTGGGGGAATTGGCTCTGGAGCACTGGGTTTGGTGTGGCCCTTTTCCTCCTCACCTTCAGACAGGAGTGAGGACTGAGCAGTGGGAGAAGACCCATCCGTTGGGATGTGCTCAGCAACTCCCCTTGCTGCAAGGGAAAACAGCAAAGGGAAAGTGAGAGGGAGAAGTCTGCACACATCAAAAAGGAATCACCTCAGCAGTGTCACGATTATTTAAAAACCCTGCAGACAGTCACAGCCCCCACTGAGCCTGTGGGGCAGGTGGCTTCCTCCTGTGCCAGGACCGGTTTCCCAGCTCACCAGCCCAGTGGGAATGAAGCTTTGGCCGCCAGCCCCACTCTGTCACAGGGTCCCCACCCCAACTGGCCAGGGGATGGGGACTCACAGTAGTCACAGCCTCTGGACTGGGAGAAGTATGGAAATGACCTGGAAACTGGCTCTGGGTGGATTTAATCCCGTCTAATTTCCTCTTCTGTGAGCTTCATCCAAGTCTTTTGACATTATTTCCACCCACAAATAAGTAAGATATGTTTCCAGCATGGGATATGATCTTCTTCATCAAACAGAAGCACCAGCCCCTTCATTTCTCTCTGCTCCAAAAGTCCTGAGTCTTAAATAGGACACAACCATCCCTGGGTGGAGATGTAAATCCCATAATTCTGAGCCCAATTTTAAACAACAAAATGGGGCAGACCAGCTGGGGGAGACCAGCAGAGCAGTCAGCTCTGCAACCCTCCAGGGCAGCTCATTGTCACCATTAAAAGTGATGCTGCCACCACCAGTTGTCATCACTGGGTCACCTCCAAGTTGATTCCCATTGCTCAGTCTTGCATAGAAATCACATAGGTTCTAGGATGGACACCTCACAATTGGATCGGAAAGAGTTTCCTCACCTCACCTGTCTCTGCTGCTGACATTCCAGCTTAGAATTTCTGCCATCACTCACCATGGCCACGGAGGACAAGGTGGTCGCTTCCTCTGCACCTTGCCCAGTTACACGCCCTGTAACTTCCCTTCTCCAACCAGACCAAGGAAAGCAGAGATTCCCTACAGCCCAAGCACTGGGGGTAGTCTAGGGCCTGTTCTATGGCCAGGGATGCTTTTCCAGCCCACCCACCTAAGCCCCACTTTATTTTTAACACTTCACTTTTTTGGGGGGGGGG